>BLKR01000929.1:0-158627 GCA_011170035.1 Teleogryllus occipitalis
CTCCGCCCTCCTCGCCCTCTCCGCCCTCCTCGCCCTCTCCGCCCTCCTCGCCCTCTCCGCCCTCCTCGCCCTCTCCGCCCTCTCCGCCCTCTCCGCCCTCTCCGCCCTCTCCGCCCTCTCCGCCCTCCTCGCCCTCTCCACCCTCCTCGCCCTCTCCGCCCTTCTCGACCTCTCCGCCCTCCTCGCCCTCTCTGCCCTCCTCGCCCTCTCCGCCCTCTTCGCCCTCCTCGCCCTCTCTCCGCCCTCTCCGCCCTCTCCGCCCTCTCCGCCCTCTCCGCCCTCTCCATCCTCTCAGCTCTCTCAGCCCTCTCAGTCCACTCCATCCTCTCCGCACTCTCCGCCTTCTCCTCTATCTCTGTCCTCTTCGTCCGCTCCTTCTTACGGCTCTCTTCGCTGTTTGCGCCGTGTCCTCTCCGCCCTCCCGTCCACTCTGCCATGCCCGCTCAGCAACACTCCGTCACGCCATACCACGCCCAACGAAGCATAAGCGCGGGTGGCTTGTGGGCAAGCCTTTTCAGCCATGACGAGTCCACTTTGCTTTGTGACTGTTCTTGTTGGCAGCTCTTTTGTGAGAAGGCTGGAAACCGCTTGTGTGGATTCTAATGAGGGGCTGCATAACTGAAGTCTGTCAGAAGTAATTCGAAGATTTCTCAACCACCACAGACTAAAACTTAATTATTTATAGTTTTTACGTATATTCCCAGGCGTTCCAATAATTTTTAATTATCTCTTACTTGAGAGTTCGTTAAGTTAAATATATTTATTTTTCTTCAAACAATTTTTTTAAACACTCGCATTATATACCGCACGCTACAAATAACGATCGTAATATGACAGTTTGTGGTACAATGTATTACGTCATTTTACGTAAACATAAAATGTCTCTGAATTTTTTGTAGTGTCCCTTTTAGTAGTCTTAACTTTTAATAATTTTTAGATAATTTATTATAATAATATTATATTTAGGGGATCATTCTGTGTTTGGATTAGGTACAAGTTTTCTTTATAGACAGACGCAAAGAAGGGCAGACCGGCGTTTAAAAAACAGTTTTTTAACACGCCATGAGCAAAACACGGTTTCTCGTACTTTTTTGTGCACGAAACAGCCTTTTTTTCATTCTAACTAATAGTCTGCTAAACAATACTAAACGTGCGCGAAACATCGCGAAAAAATTAGTATAATCAACGAGACCTTGAGGCGATTTGCGAATCATTGTTACGCTTTCAGTTTGGTAAAACATTAAGGAACTCTTAGTGATGCACAGATCCACTGATTTTTTTGGCCTTTATCGTAAAAAAACGTACATTAAAAATTAGCTGCATAAATTTTCAACCAAAAGGATTCCCACACCAACTTGCGATACCGATGTGTGTCATTTCCACTCAGTGGATGAAGAAATAATAATGTTGGATGTTCGGCGTATGTATATGTTTAAAACCCACCCGTGATACGCACTCTAATGTATATTTGTAGAGTTGCTCAAGCAGAACGTAAACTTCCGCGATGTACCTATAGGTGAGCAAGCCCTCTGCCCGTGCACTGCTGTTCAAACAGCCGCAGGGCCAGGGCTTCAGCCCATAAATTCCGAACTAATCCCCGGAGCACAGAGGGCGTCGAGGCCCGGGCGAGGAACCCGCCCCCGCACAAGGACAGGGGAGCACTTGCAGACATTCCAGGTGCCCAGGTGGCGATTTATGAAGACTTATTATTAGGATCCTAATCACAGCCATTGTGCCGAAGGGTACAGTAGGCACGTGTTCTCTCCCTGGGCTTCCACTTCTTATCTTCCCTCCGAAAAGATGAATAATTTAGAAAATATTTCATTTCAGTAGGCAGAATTAATGATTGTAGAATGACAGTTTTCTGGACTTACTTGTTGGTCTTTGCGTGATTGTATGATTGTACTCGATACTACGAGCTCACTAGTTTTGAGTGACGGAGTATTGATTCCGGGTCCGTTAACTAGTGAGATCATTAGCCCGTAAGTGTAGTGTACGTTATGTTCCGAGAGGTATTTCCACCCCCATACCTCCGACAACCGGCGGCAATTTAAACGTCCTTGTGATTCTCCCCTCGAGATATCTTCCCCTACCGCGAGAATGATCCACTCGTGACAAGCTTCAAGCTCCCGACAGGATTCCCGGCATAACGGATAGTGTAGTGCTTGAAATTCCGTGTCAGTGTAACGGGACAAGGATGGGGAAGGAAAGATCGTGCGCTCCGTGGTCGGTTTAGGCTTCTGTTCGAGCATTCGCCTAATATTGATCGAGAGATACCACGGAAAACTACAGATCAAGGCAGCCAGCCGCTAGAATTCTTCTCCAGGCAGTGGTTGGTTTCGACTCATCTCTCTAATTACTGTCGAAAATCTGCCACATGGCTGGAACCGTAGGACTTGCATGTCAATGATGCTGTTCAGGCAACGACGATGCCGCTGAATATCACAGCCGGTCCTATCCTCCGACAAAGGTGAATAATTTTGGAAATAGTTCGTTTGATTAATGGGCAGAATTAATGATTTGTGAAAGAAAATTTACTTGGCCTATTTGTCATCTGAGCTTGATTGTACGAGTTTTAGATCACTCTTTTTATGAGTAACGACAACTTCTGAACCTTTTTCACATCAGGTGGTTGAAAAGATATGAAAAAATGTTCGAATAATTTACCGTTAATCTTTCATTTTAGGGCATGTGGGGTAATTTTTTGTGATTGTTTACATAATCGTACAATACCTACCATATAAGTGCAATTAATATATTTTGCGATTCGCCAGCCTACAGTACCCTTCTGAGATTTTCAGCACGCGAAACATCTAGAAAAATTTCCTTCTTGACGTTTTATAAGTTGTAAGTGCAAAGTTCATAGTTTGATTTTTGATTTAACAGTTCTGGTTTTCTTAATCGAACGTATTAAAATGCACGTGAATAAACATTCGATGCCTCAGGATATCAATGGAATTTTAATTCAAAAAATTAACACAAATAAACCATTAATTCACTTTTACAGATAATTCCTTTTTAGCTTGTGGATTTTCCTCAAATAAAGGACTCCAACCGGTTGACCTCTTGTTAATCCCTTTCGTTTTCTCAAAAAAAATGGTGCAAAAAAATTAGCTGAAATCAAAAGGAGCAAAAGGAATTGGTGTGTGTCATATGTATGCAGTGTAATCGAGGGCAACTCGTTTCACGAAGAGAATCCTGCTGGGAATCTCCGCAGAAAGCGACAGAATTTCAGATGAGGCGACCTGACAGAAATCCTGGAAACATGGTCGAAGTTCGTGAGATAAGTCGGTGTATTTAGTAAGACCGAGGGAGACTCCGGTTTGAAATTCCCAATTCCTGGAAGAACTTTGCGACGGTGAGGGAAACAGACACAACTCCTGCAGGTGTGGTGGATATTCGTATGTCGCACCAGGGGATTTGCAGGGAGAGCTATGAATTTTAAACGATGCGTCCTGTTCGAAATCTCCCATTCCCGGAAGAACTTCATGGATCTCGACAGAAATCCTGGAGGAATAGTGAACGATCGTGCTACACGCCACGAGATTTACAGAGACCAACGGACTCTAAAGGGAGCGTCCTGTTCGCAATCTGCCACTATTCCCGGAAGGACTTCGCGACGCTGAGAGAAGTTGACAGAAATCCCCCGGGGCGGTGTGGGAGTCCGTGCGATATGCCAAAGACGACGTCGCCAGATCTACAACCGAGGCGTGTGGTGCCGCATCCAAATGCGTTGGCGGGTTTCCTGGCCAGTTTGGCTCCAGTTTCGTCTCGCTTGTTCTTCAGCTGGCACGAGGCCGACCCTGTCGCCTTTCTCTTTTGCGTTGCTTCCCGCTGCCGATGAGAGATTGTGCGAAAGTGCGAACGGGCAGAAGAATATTCGCCAACAACTTTCTCGGACGTTGATCAACTATATCTGTTTCAACTTTCTTTTGGCTCTGTATTTGCATTGCGAAATTTAAATGCTGCATATGAAATTCCCTTTACTTGAATCAGAGATCAAAAAAAAAGTTTTAGATTCAGCCCATTCTTTCTGTGTGTTTGCATTTATTCATTTACAATATAAGGTCGTGCTAAATACCCATTTATCCATTATACCATTTACCCGTAATGAGTATTTCGCACGCCAGTGTAAATGTCTTAAAACTGGCAACATCCAACAGACCGTCGTCACAGTTTCTATCAGAAACCGGCTATCGGTAGCTCAATGTGTAAGAAATATCCGTAATTTATTTGCTTCAGCAAAGTTCAAATTTAAACACAAGTAAATTTTGTTGCAAGGCGTGCTTTGTTTCAAACAAGTGTGGCAGTTAACATAATTTTTATCATCCCGAACATTGTAAACAGTGTTTCATGCTGCAGTAAAAGGAGATAATTGAAAATGCAGATAAAAAATGTAAAGATGCGTAAATCATTGAGACTGCTGTGTAATTCAAACATAATAAATATGCTTACTAATTAATTCTACCTTGGAGAGCATTAAGTAGTTAAGATAATTTTTGTCCTTTTTACAAAGAGTCGTCAAGCTAGCAGAAGTGGTCGTATGAAATGAATGTCATTTTAGTTGAGACATAAAAGCGGCAAATAGTTATTTTTCTTTGTATCGCGCGTGTTAATACCTAGTTATATTTCTTACAATTACAGAATAATTAAGGTACAATTAAGATATACGAAATCTAAGTGCAGTTTTAAGTAGTATCTTGCTTCTGAAAGTGTTCATAACTCATATTCGCAAAAAGGGAATATAGTCGGTCTTGCCGCCGCAACGAAGAATTATGAGTGTTTCTTTTTTCTTTTTTAGGTCGTTTTTCAATATCTTGGTCATATAGCGACCACTGTGATTTATAAACTGTAGGGAAAACTGTACGGAGAACACGTCAGGACAACACAAACCTGCCCGAGGCGGGATTCGAAGTCCGCGACCCTTCGAACCGAGGTTGCTACGACCCTTCAGCCTTAACGACTTTGGCTATACAAGCCAGCGAATGAGTGTTAGGCAGAGCAGTAAGGTGAAAAAGAAAGACTAGACTTTTAGTCCTCTGTTAGAGAAGGCCCTGGATGTTGGCCAGATTGATACACGCAGTGTATTCAAAAAGTTCCAGGACTTGGATGCAGACAATATAGCACAGATGATACAAGTATATTTGGTATCAAGCTTCTAAATAGTCTCCCTGTAATTCGAAACAACGTTTACAACAAGTGTACAGGTCCTCAAACGCCTTCTATAATGCCCCTTTTTCAACTCGTCACTGTTGAGTTCGGTTGTCACTGTTGAGTTCTGTTGTCACTGTTGAGTTCTGTTGTCAATGTCGAGTTCTGTTGTAATTGTTGCTTCGATCGTCTCTACCGACTCGTGCCGCTCCCCCTTCATCTTCAATTTCAACTTTGGGAACCCGAAAAAGTCGGGAGGAGATAAATCTCAGCTAAATTACCCTACAATACTGCCTTACTGCTATACAAAATTGTCGTACGACCACTCTTATTTTATGCATGCCCAGTATGGATCAGCGCAGCCCAAATCTAATACCAAAAAACTCCATGAAATCCAAAATCAGTTCTGTGCATTATCACGAATGCCTCATAGTACGTCTCCAATGCACAACTCTATAAAGAATTCCAGACAACTGATAACCAACCACATTATTTTTTTATCCACCCACTTCTTCCAAAACATACCAAATACACCCAAAATAACCCCTCTAAGACTCTGCCAAAACCCAACTCACAGAACCCGCATCAAGAATAAATTTCCTTTCCATACATTCTTAAATAAATTCTCATATCTTGACCCAAAGTAGAGATATTACGAGTACATAAAGATACCTCTACCACTCTAGAAGTAATGTACGTTGTATTTTAAGATTATTTGTAAGATCACTGTAAGTTAATTGTAAGTAGATATAAGCAACTATAACAAATGTAGAGTGTATTAACACTGATCTTTGTATTTTTCTATCCAAAAGAAAATAAATTTAAAAAAATAAAAATAAAAAAGGAGATAAATCTGAAGAATATGGAAAGTGTTTGATGCTAACTACCCGTCTTCTCGCCAAAAATTGCTGCACGATGATGGACATGTGAGACGGTGTCACACACCAATTGCCACTGCCTAGCAAATCGGACCTCATCAGATGCGCTAGATTTGCTTTGTACGACTTTCTTCTTTTCTCCAAGAGCGAAGACACGTTCTCGCATGCAGCTGTCGAGGGTTGACCACTCTGCGGGGTGTAGTCGAGATGCCAACTCCCCTCGAATCCAATAGAAATCTAGAGACACGTTGTCCCTCGCAGAATACCATTTTTGGATCTCGAGTTTCAGCAACGTTGATTTGGCTGCATCCACAGCTTTAGAGGCAGCTTTAGTGGGAAGATTTGCCGAAACTTTGATGAAATCCGGCACGATATGCATTTTTGCGCATTTTGAAAGGAACCAGATATTCAGTCCGTAGAAATTGAATTTTTTGGACAGAGAGAAGAGGGAGTTCATCAGATGCGCTAGATTTGCGCTAGAAGAAGAAAGAAAAGAGATTACCTCTTTTATTTCTTCTTCTCAAATCTCACACACCGCATTCTTCGCCGAAGCCGTTTCCAAACGTTAAAAACCGATCCATACTCAACTTCAACGAATTGACAATTACAATAGGTGCCACTGAAATTCGGTGATCTGACCTTACCAACGCTTGCACACGCTCAACATTTTCGTCAGTTCGATTTGAAGGACGCCAAGTTCTCTCATCATCTTCCGTCGATTCTCTTCCACACTTGAACCTTGAATACCATTCAAACACTCATAGCATCATGACCGTAGATAGATTCAATTATTTCGGGTCTCTGTGGGCCATTTCCTCAAGTTTAAGCAATATTTTGTTTTTTGTTGCTCTATTCCTTGAAAAAATTGAAAAAAGAATTAGAACTCTAGAAAATCGTTGTGCAGTTGCACGGCGATCTAAAATAAATTAAATTAAAAAAATCGTTATCGAAATTTTATAAGTCGCGGTACAGTAGTCTGATATTTCATAAAATGTTCAATTAATTTTTTACCTCAAATATTTAATTGTACTCTTTTTTTATAAGCTAGGACTCTATGAAATGAATCAAATGACGATAACATTAAAATAGCTTGTACTGAATACATATTATTATTCCAAGTGTTTAACAACGAGTGATTTAATTAAACACTAACTAAAAACAATTCTTTTAGCGTTTCAAGATCGTGGACATTGTATGATTTGATCACTAAATACTTTTACTTAAAACTATTATTTAAAATACATTTCCATAATTTTTTTCTAACTTAAACATAATTTTTGTTATTTGTTGAAATTTAATAACTCTTTTGCTTCTTGATACAACATTCACATTTATAATTGGGGGGGGGTACGTGTCAGCATTGCCCCGGGCCCAACATTGTCTAGCTCCGGCACTGCCCCCCGCCCTTACGCAACGCTCACCGGCGCGCCCTCTGCCCGTCGGAATTTCTTTTCCGCGCTTAATGGTGACACAAATTTTCGGAAAAGTCGAGCCCAGGGCGCGGCGCGGCCGACGCGCTACACTAAACGGCGCGCGGGCGGAAAGAAATGGCCGGCCGGGGCGGGAGAGGACATAAAACTCTTAGGAGCTGCGGCCCGGCAGTAACTTCGGCGGGATGGCGCGAACGTACGCCTGGATGCGTTCTCTCCCTTTGTGAGGATTACGGCCCACAGAGTGCTCTGCTGCAAACGCCCTGATGTTAATGACTTCGTTGGGAAACATGGTCACACCGGTAATGGGCGCACATTGTCAGTCACTTGTAAGCAAACTGTCTTCAAATGAAGCACTCTTTCCAGCAATTAAATAAAACATAAAATCACGGGAAATCAGTAAATCTCGGAAAAGTTTTCAATGTTAAAAAGAGTGTCAGTATTATGAGAAAAAGTAATGAAATACACTAATACAATTGAAGGAAACATTCCGATGGAACTATGCGCTCGTACATTAATTAAATGTTTTTAATGATTATATTGTATAAGAATCATCCATGTCTTTTTTTCAAAGGACACATAAGTAGTTCTGAATATCTTAGTGTCTTAGGAAAGAGCATATTCCTAAATAGAATATTGTTATGGGAGACTTCTATGAATCATAGAATGATTTCTTTAAAGACTTGAGTGTATCACACATGTGAAAATATTTTTGCCATAAAAATCATAAATTAATTAATTAATTAATAATTTGTTTCTAGGGAAACAATCTGACAATTGTTAAAACTCTGACAATACAATTTTCATTTACCGTCATTTTGTGACGGAATGATAACATGCATTCCCGTAAGTTTGCGCAGCCTAAAACAAAAAGGGGAATGTATCTACATCCCTAGGCCCCTCTGGGTCCGCTTTTCAATATTTTTTTTTATTTACAGATTACAATTTATTTTTATTTTCATATTATAACTAAAATAAAAAAATTAATAAATATATTTCACGTCGAATCATTTAGGGTTGCCGAGTGGTCTGAAGAGCGCCTTTCCAAATTATCAGCTTAAAAAATTGGAAAATTAGTGTGCGATCATATTTACAAAAATAAAATATTTTATTGCCCAGTGTTAAAAGGACTTCTTGAAACGAGGCCAAATAAATGCTAAATAACTTGCATTCAACTAACTAATGCGCTATTGCGTGCCCTTTTGACATTATTATTAAAAGGACTTCCTTCGAAATTTTCAGGGGAACTTCGTCCCACCTGGCCTCTCTTTATACCAGTCTGTGCCTTTTCCGACCATTTCAACGCAATCCCCGATTTTCCGACTGCAGTCAACTGCGACGCTGCAAGACTCAGGTGTATCGCTCGCTCGCTCCACGCAGTGAGTCGGCCGGCGAGGGGGCGGCCCGGCCGGGGCGGGAGCGGGGCGGCAGACGCACAAAAACGCTCTCGCGCCCACGTGTGCTCGCTCCCCCGACGCGACGGATCAAACGGCGGCGGCGGCGGCGGTGGAGGCGGTGGCGGCGGCGGCGGCAGGGGCGGCGGCAGCGGTGGGGGCGGCGGCGGGTGCAGCGGCGGGGGCGGCGGGGGGGGGGAGCGAAGGCGGGGGCGTGTGCTTCGAGCGAGGGCGACGCCCGCCCGCCCCTTCCAAAAAAAGAGTATCAAGGGCAGAAGGGCGACGCGTCCCGCGCCGAGGAAGACGCTTCGCCGTTGCTACCGTTTTCCCGCCCTGGCGTCCGCGCCCTTCCTCGCCCCCCGCCAGGGCGACGCCGCGCCGGAGTCATAACATTCAGTGCGCGGGAAGACCACAGAAACCTGTAGCAACGCCTACCCCAGTGTACACAGCAATACCTCAGCGGCGGTCACCTTGCCTGTGAAGCACTATTTACTTGAATCACAGCAACCTGTAGCAACGCCTACCCCAGTGTACACATACTGGGACACACCACAGCAATACCTCAGCGGCGGCCACCTTGCCTGTGAAGCACTATTTACCTGAATCACAACAACCTGTAGCAACGCCTACCCCAGTGTACACATACTGGGACACACCACAGCAATACCTCAGCGGCGGCCACCTTGCCTGTGAAGCTCTATTTACCTGAATCACAGCAACCTTTAGCAACGCCTACCCCAGTGTACACATACTGGGATACACCACAGCAATACCTCAGCGGCGACCACCTTGCCTGTGAAGCACTATTTACCTGAATCACAGCAACCTGTAGCAACGCCTACCCCAGTGTACACATACTGGGACATACCACAGCAATACCTCAGCCGCGGCCACCTTGTCTGTGAAGCACTATTTACCTGAATTGATAGTGAATCCAGGCGCGTCAACTGCTAAGATCATTTGTCCCGTAGGTAGAATTTATCATTTTTTTCTTCGGAAAACTAACGATTAGAACAGCTGGTCTCTAGAATTCTCCTCCACACATTGACTGAATTCGACCTAGCTGACAAGCTAGTGTCGAAAATCCTGTCACCGTCGGGTCGTGAACCTATTATCTCCCGGTCAAAAACATTGCAGTAACATCGGATAATCCACCTCTCCTGATATTTACTAGGTGTTCATGGTGTTCGAGACCGGATGGTAGCGGATTTTCGACATTAGCTACGCTTATGAGTTGTATGTGTGGAGGAGAATTCTGGTTGACGACTGCTCTGATCGGTAGTTCTCAGTGATTTCTCCGACCAAGCGAAAGTCGGAGTAGTAACCAAACAAACGGGCAACGGATTGTGAGAGATCTTTCCTTCCTCTTCCGTATTTCCTTCTCTCCCCTTACAAACACACACACACACACACACACACATACGCGTATTACACTATCGCACACCTGGGGAAATCAGTCACCAGCTTAGAGGTTGATCTTGCTGGGGAGATGCCTCGTGGCGAATACACCTGGGGCAACACGCAAGCCGACGAATAGGCCAGCGCTGGAGTTAACATTTAGTGGACAAGAAACATCACCAACTCCCGACTATAACATGCGTTTACAGAACTAATGACCGAAGTGGTTGACGCTCCGGGAATCAATGAATACCCACTCACTCACTCAATCACTCACTCATTTACTCACTCACTTACTCACTCTTTTACTCACTCATTCAGTTATTCGCTCATTCACTTACTTATTCACTTACTTATTCACTCACTCGCTCACTCACTCAATCACTCACTTACTAACTCTCTCACTCTCTTACTCAATCACTCACTCACTCACTCACTTACTTACTCTTTCACAAACTTACTCACTCACGTACTTACTCACTTAATTACTTACTCACTCACTCACTTACTCACTCACTCATTCACTTACTCGCTTACTGACTCACTCACTCAACTCACTCACTCACTCGACTAGTATATGAGTATTGCTTATAACTTCCAACTTGTGGAAAATTAATTTTGAAAATAATTTTAATTTTTTTTATTTGCTGTTGAAAAATATAGTATTTTAAAAATATTTCTTTCGTTTGCTCTACAAACCTAACAGAAGTCTTTTAAAGGGGGAGGGTAGATTTGCCAATTTTTTTTAAAAATTTGACCGCTCATACTATTTTGTACATTGTGAATATTGTGATCGACGTTTATGAGAATGTCATTCAGTAATATTACTGTAATGATATGATTTGATGAGTGAAAAATTGATAAATCCTGTTTTAGTAGGTTAACCCAACACGTAGTTAATTTTCATTTAATATTGCGTCTTCGGATTTTACACAATTTTATGGGTGTTCATTCGTTCTTCACTCTACTCCAACTAAAATACAAACAAAATTTTACAAGAAACCGAAATGCGAAAATGATAATTGTTCCAAAACATTGATATTCATCACAACGCTAATAATGCTAATAATTCATATTAATAATTATGTTTTTTATTTCATTAACTTTTTATCATTATCACTTCGCTCCTGCTTTTATTTCTATAAGTATTCCATTTCATGTTTCTCAACGCAACAGTTTAAAAAGAATTCCTTTGCTTATTCACACCGGTATATAATTATTTTATTTTTATTAACTAACATTTGTTCCTTATCATTCCGATACATACAATTCTTATCATATTCGTGACTTTCTTCTTGTCAAACGAATTTTACAAATTAATCTATGCTGAGAACATGACGGATAGTAATTTTGCCCAAAGCCATCCTTATATTCATTTCTCGAATGCTTGTGGTTAATCTCAGTTTGCGCATGTTCACGTGATCATTCCTCGTTCCGCGTCTGTTGGCACAAGATAGAACTCATTTCCTCTGTCTAAACCCGTCGCAAGTCAAACACATTTGAACAAATATTAGCGGCTCTAATGGCTCTTCTCGAGAAATTTGGAGAGATATCGACAGACAAGATAGGGAAGCGGAAGACGCTCCCAGGAAGCGGAAGAGAAGAAAAACACAGCCACAAGAAAGGGAACAGGAAGAGGAGGGAAGTTTAGGGACGTTGAAGAAATGATATTGATGAAAGATAGATAATGATTAACGAAAGAATTAATGTTTGTAGAAAGCTCAATAGTTTGTAGAAGAAAGTGGGAGACCGAAACTAGGGGGAAACTGAACATCGGTGCAAAATTGAAAAAGAAGAAGAAATGTCTTGGAATATGATATGTATCTAACAAATAAAAACATAACAGAAGACTCTTTACGTATAATGATTGATTGATTGTTAGTTATTCCAGGCGCATCAACTACCAGTGGATCATTAGTTCCGTTAGTATAGTGCAAGTTTTTTTCTCGGGTTGTGGTGGTTGTCGTTCGATCAGGCGCCGACCTACCGTCGACTAACGGAGTTTTCCCAACCAGGTATCTCCCACCATCGAGGCATCGCCCGGCCTGGACAAGCACTAAGCTCCCGACCGACCTTCCGATCCTTCGTTGGGATAACAAATGCAAAGATTAGACACGAATAGAATTCCTTATTTTTCAATGCTCTATCGACCATGAGAAATGTCGGATGTCCTGAAAAGATGGCAATAATAAAAAACAAGAAAAATATTACGACAGTAAAGCAGGTGCCTACTCCTTGATATGAAGATCATACTAATAGAAACATAATTAAATATTCGAATAGTGTGAATAACAAATAGATGATTTAATGACTTCATGAAAAAGACTAACAATTATAATCTAGTATACTAATTTGAACTTTTTTGCACTAATAAAGAAAATCAGAAACAAAATCAAACCCAACAGAGCAAGAACGTATCCAATTAGACACATGTTACTACAGATATAACAACACTAGCTAAAGCATAGCACGGTATTTGTCTACTACGAGCGTGTCTGAAAAAGATTGAACTTTATCTATAGAGAAAAATTACAGTAATTTTATTTTCATCCCCGATTCGCCCCTCTTCGCCCGTCCCGTCCCGCTCCTCTCCCCGCCCCATACACCATTCTCCATCCCGCCCAGCTATAATTTACTTTTTCCGCTTATCCCATTCCTTCTCACCCCGTACCGACCTTGCCCCAGTCTGCGACCACATCCCATCCAGCCAATCCTAGACGCATTTCGAATGTAAACACTTGTGGCATGCTCGTGAAAGTGCGCATCGTTATTGTTGGTTATTATAGTACGGGGCGGCATTTGATGACTTGGAACATTGTTAAAATGATCAATAAAAAGAAAATGAAGTAAAAACTATGATCAAAACCAGTTCGAATGAACAACTCAAGCTGTTGGATACGTTACTGTTGTAATAGGCTTCTACTATTCGTATTCGTAAACTCAGCTGTCAAACTTTTGGTTTGGACTGTTCTTTACCTGGAAATCTGTGTCTTTAGTTATCCCGTAATCGGCTAAACCGCCAATGGCACTACCAGATGTCACAGGAATCATAGATCAGATCAATACTCACAATAGCTGACACTACAACGTCTGAGCGAATAAATCGAATAGGCTACCAGATATAGGTACTCAGGATTTCTATGAAGAATATTTGTTGCATCTCATAAATATTATTTGATACAAGTACCGTTAAAATGATATTAAAATCGATTAAATCAGGGGAAAATGCATTAATAAAGACGGAAAAGGGTAAAAAATGACTTCGTAGTAGAAATCGACGAAAAATGCAAGAAAATACATATAAAAATGGAACATTTTCATTTGTCAGAATATAAAATGAATTTCTATACGAAACGGCATTTTTCTAAAGTGAATAGGAAAAAAATGACTTGTCATTAAAATCCGCTCCCTAGTTATTAGGCTTTAAATTTACTCAAGGCGAGGGCCAATGATAAAAGAGGAAAAACGTTGATCAACGTATGGCGTTACAATGAAATACTTGAGTTTGAAGAAAATCTTGACACATAGACCCGTAGAAAACGGTCGTCCATCTCGACCATATTCTCATTATAAAATAACGATAGGTTTCAAATGGTGACACACAAACCGCGTAAAATCATAAAAATAAACTTTTCACATCCATCAAACTCTTCAAGAGATAGAAAGCATAGACAGGTATGATGTACGGGTGCAACACGGCAGGGCAGCGTGGGCTTTCGGAGCGCACCCCAGAACACAGCCATTGGAATAAGGAGACTCGGGGCGAGTCGGGGTTTGACGTCGCAGAAGGTACTTCAGAAACTGCAGGCACGAAAGCGACAGTGAGATTTGGAAAGGAAAAACCTAAAATGCAATAGTAGAAAGTAACGATTTAACTCGGCGTTAATATTGTGAACTGAATAGGACCGTGGTTAATTCTGCTGACAGATCTGTGACTTGCACAGTATAATTTGGACATCTACTTGTACATTGGACACTGATTTTGGACACGACTTTCTTTCTTGGATACATGATATATTGGTGAAGTGTTTAGTACATATTTGGAAACGGAATATTTGGCAAACTAAACTTTATTATTGTTGCTACTTGTATCGTGACTCCTTATTTTGATTTATTGTGACTCCTTATTTCGAACATTGCAACAGGAAAAATATCTCCTTACTTTGACATGACGGCTTTTTCAGTATCCTACTTGTCGAATTTCCCATCAAAACTGTAACTACCAAATGTCTCATAATGAAAAGTGTTTCGTGATATAACACTGAACTTCCTTGAACGGTGAGCCCATGTGTATTTTAACACTTCATTGACTTGTTTATATCTCTTTGACAGGTTTACTTAGTCGATGTTTTACTCTCAATTTGTCTTCGAGGACCATGGCGCGCGATTCAGCTGCTTTAATGACGCCATTAAGCGGGTGACATCAAATTCTGGATCTATTTATCTCTCGACGCGGAAATGTATCCACAAACAATTTTGTATACTAATGATCAACGAAAATGGCCAAGAAAAAAATAGACTAAGATACTTTGTGTTTGTGAATGCAAAAACAGTATTTGCTTACACGTTGGCTAGATAAAAACATGTGGGAAAACCGTATTTTCATCACCGTTCTCCTCTCCAATTGATCAAAATATTATTGAATCATTATACTTCTGACTGACATGTACCTAGGTATAGCAAGCCAGAGAAGTCTCTCCGTAGTGGCACCTTGCTGGTGAGAGTGCTTGCAACAGAGATTATGTTGGTAGCACGAGCTTTAGCTTGAAAACGTAATTAGCGTTCGTACCACAATCAAAATAGATGGTAGAAGTGTTCTCCCTTTCACTTGTTTTCCAGTGATCTGGCTGCTAACAACATAAATGAAGATCTTGGCTGTCCGGGTGACGCCGCGTTGAGGGCAGAATTGTCGACTTTTCGATCATCGTTTTGTGATCTTCTTCAGGGCTGGTCTGCGCCGGAGTGGTCTGTGCTCGGGTTTATATTTGGGTGGGAACCAAGTACTCAACGCGGCGTCACCCGGACAGCCAAGATCTTCATGATTCTGGCCGCGGAAACCTACGACTTTGTTTAACATATATGCAGTTTTTTAATAGAAGGTCATTATTCGGCTCAGTGCGTAGAGACTTCCTTGACGCACTGTATTATTCATTATTATGTAGAGAGAGGAGTAATAGAGATGTTTGCGAAAACTTTTTTGACTGAAAGACATACGAGTGCGTAGACCCGCTCTTCCAGAGCATGCCTCCTCATCCGCAGCCTGGTACTCAAAGTTCCGTGCGAAGTTTCAATGCCAGCTCCTCGCAATTCCCAATTATGTACTAAGTCCTGGCCGATTACTGCAAGCCCTGAATACAGCCCTCGGGCCAAGTCCCCTTCACAATGGATCACTGATGGTGATGCCACTGCTTCGCTCCAACACGGGGTTTCCTTGTTTGCCGTTGCGGAAGCTTTTATAAGGATATCTCTCAAATGTCCCAACGACAGAATGGACATACCTCATTACTATTTACTGCCAAATTTTTACGTCCTCCATTTACTATCTACTTTTGTAGAAAAGAGAAAGTATTGCAATGCGGCGACAAAAACCGGCGATTTTTTGGCAGAAAAAACGTTTTGTGAGGTCTTGATATTGAAAAAGTGGATAAATCTTGCAGAAGACAACTTCAGGATTTCTTCACACTTCATACAATCCCGGCCCTTAGGCATTGCAATAACTCAAATAACTGTCTTGTTTGAGACCATTTAGTCTCAGTACTGAGTTCGTACCGGGGTGGAGCGTCTACGAAACAGTAGTGGGCTTGAAGAACCGAGAAGCACCAACTAGAAAGACAAACATCGAATTACTCAGATTTGTACCGGTGCGGTACACCGGTACTGATCGGTGGCTCAGTGCATCAACTGGCGTCACTGCAACGGGGCGGGAGGCCCTAGGTTCGAGTCCCGACGGTGGCAGGATTTTCGACTCTAGCTTTTCAGCTAGGTCGAATTCAGTCACTATCTGGAGGAGAATTCTAGCGGCCTGCTGCTCTGATCGGTAATTTGCCGTGGTTTCTTCGATTAACACCGGGCGAATTTCCAAATTCCAAATTCTTCCTTGTCCTATCCTCATTTCTTACACACACACACACACTCACACACACACACACACTTACATGCACTACACTACCGCACATTCCGGGAGCTTAGAGATTGTCCCGACTTGGGCGGTACCCCGCTGGTGGGAGAGTCCTGGTTAGGGGGACCCCGCTCCAGGACAGCCGTCGCAGCCATTAGCCGACGGCAGGTTGGCGCCGGATCTCGCCATCAAACGGGAGAACATCACTGCCTTCCCCCGAAGGAAAACATGCCCTACACATACGGTACTAACGACCTAAACTGTAGACACGTCCGGAATCACGAACAACCAAACAACCAACCTCAGATTTGTGAACAATGGTGACTGATTTTCGCCATCCACGACCGACCTTTGACGCGAGCCCGTGCAGTGCCTGACCTTGGGTGGTGGCCGCATCGCGTGGGGTGCAGTGACCCCGCGCGTCGCAATGCGCGCGCCCAGACGCCACAAATCGTCTCGTCGTTGGCGCTCAATCGCCGTCGCGCCCTCAATTGGCGGGCAGTCTAGACAGCGCGTCTAGGCCCTCTGGCGGCGCGGCGCCGCGCCGCGCCGGGTGTGCAGGGGGCCGGGGGCGAGTGCGTTCCCAGGAGGCAGCGGGCGCCGCCCCCGCAACACCCCAGCGTATGGACCAAGCGGCCGCGCCGGCCGGACGTGCTCCGCCACGCGGGAGCCAATCACGCGACACCGGCGCGCCGTCCATCAAGATGGACGCTCCAGATGGCTAGGGTGTCGGAGGAGATTGCCTCTTCCTGCGGTAATCAGATCCTGTTCGGTACGTTTACGCTCATTGTACTACATAACGAGGGGGCGGATTTTAATGAAATGTCATTTTTTTCTTTTCACTTTAGAACAATGCCGTTTAGTATAGAAATTCATTTAATGTTACGACAGAAAGAAATGACCCATTTTTATAGGTCATTATTTTGCATTTTTTATCGATTTCACCTAGTAAGTCATTTTTTACATTTTCCCGAAAATTTTTATGCATTTTTTTGCTGATTTCATCGATTTTAATATCATTTTTAATGGTACTTGCTTCAAAATATATTTACAAGATGCAATAAATGTTCTTCATAGAATTACTCAGAAGCCTATTCATTTGTTCGCTCAGAAATTGTTTTGACAGCCGCCGTGATTATGTGATTCTTGTGACGTGTATCAGCGCCATTGCCAGTTCGACCGATTTCGGGATAACTAGACAGAGATTTCCTAATAAAAAACAGTCCAAACCAAAAGTTTGCATGCTGAGTTCACTCGAACGAATGGAAGAAGTCTCGATTACATCAGTAACGTATCTAACAGCTTGAGTTGTTCATCCGAACTGGTTTTGATAAGATTTTTTACGTCATTGTCCTTTTGTTTTACGACATTTTTAATGGATTTTAAGAGCTTTTATTGATCATTTTTAGCGATGTTTTAGGTCATCAAAATCTGGCCCCTTTGCCTAACATAGCGGACAAATCGCTTCGTTCTAGACTTCGCGCGAAGAATCTGTGCACATGGCTGTCGTTATAGGGGAGGGGGACTGTTGCACTGAATGTCTTCTCAGAAACATTGACTTCCTAGCTTTACGACAGACAGACTTGGGAGAAAAACCTTACATTCTCTCCTTGCGTTAGAAAGTACACAAAGATACCAAAGTAACAAGTTACTAGCGCAGCCAAAACAAATTTCTGGGTATTACTATCCCTGGTTTGTATTAGGCTAGCCGATGTTTTCTGATCAGTAGGGAACAGATTTTCATGTAAATGCAAGGACAAGATACGTGCATTTACTAATATTTTTTAGACTTGGAAACCGCGCACTCGACATCAAGGATGAGCAGCAGAAGGAACTTTAACCACGTGCGTACTCATGTTTCATAGACCCGTTGCGTAACTCGATAAAACAAATATTTTTCAGATCATAGTCTTATCACTAGACATCGGATGTTTAGGGAAATGCCTATTTTTTTCTAGAGAATTTAATTTTAAGGCTGATAATACATGTCCACGAATCATAACAAATGATGACATATGACGAAGATTTATAATGCTTATTTTTGCTTATTTTAGCATAAATGCCTATTTCTTGCATAAATACCTTTTTTAGGCCTTTTTTGCCTTTTATTTATTATATTTATATACAATGCTAAGATATCGGAAAATCGGCGATGGTCCAACGTGACCATTCATTACGGAACCTTCAATTCACGTCTTGAAATTTAAAATTACGAGAGAATTTCTGAAAGTATACCAACTGATTTTGCTCTATTTCCCTATTTCATAAATACCAGCCATGATCTGAGAACATGGACGATTGACAATACACCGAGGGAACCGAAATGTTAAGTGGAAATAAATATAAATTCCCAGAAGGTTTCAGTGTTGTTAGTGTTGGACTGCTAAAATATATGCCAGCCACATCGTTCAGATATCCTTCTCCGCATTCAAACTGATTTTGTCTCCCAGTCGTCGCAAATTTGAAATTGTGATCCTTGAAAAGTTACTGGTAATATGTAAATATTACTGGATAATGGAAACTATAAAGAATAAAATGTAGAAGAGTTGTAAATGTGTAAATCTAGTTTTACATTAAAATATACGAACTGATTTTGTGCATTTAAGTTTACAAAATAATATAGACAAAAATGACAATTTTTCCATTTTATTGTGTATGTCACTTATGAAAGTGCCTTTTTCTCCTTTTTCTTGACTTTTTCAGTGCCTTTTTAGGTTCCTAAAAGACGATTTTTTAGTGCCTAAACATCCGATGTCTACTTATCACTGTCTTCATTCAGATCATTGTCCAATCGAAAGCTCCCATTGCCTTCCTCTTTCTATCACAGGCTAAGCGGTACCATTCATTTAAGCGCCGGCTCCTCATAAACAACATTGTATATACTACGAAAGTATTATATATTTCGGATGAAACAAGCGAATAATTGCTTCTGTAGATGTAGAATTTTTTTTCAGCCTCTCTGAATCCATTTTAATACCTGATCGGCTACGTACTGTTCTCAGAAAACGCTTGAAGAGCGGAATTTTAAACATTATAACGAATTTTTATTTCACATATTTTCTATTTTTCTTACATACTTTAGAAAAAGTAAATTCATATATATGTACAATTTTGTTTTTTTTATTACAATAAATTCCGTTTTCTACTGATCAGCAATAGTATGCGTAAATGGCTCCACTACACATGCGCAATGTCACGCTTCTCGTGTGTCTCGTTTTAACCGCCGTCGAGTGCACCGATATCTGTCTCTGGTAGTCGGGGTTCAAATCTCGGGCGCTCCATTTGAATTTATGGTTTTCAAAGGGGATTCAAGGCAGTTTCAGGTTTCCCCAATTCCTCTATCCCTCATTCTATCGTTGTTGCACAATCATTCCTATTATATCAAAGTCATCATCATATATTCCATAAAATTATTCATCCATTCCTGTTTCCGATCGTAACCAAAAGATGTTGGTGCTGGGGATCATTAAAAAATATTAGTCAAGGCACGAAATAGACCTCTGCATTTTGCGGAAATCAGTCGACCGCCTCTCAGGACCCTATGTGCTGAGCTCTCAGGGCTGGCAATGCACTTTCAGCGCCCGGCGCTATTGTGGACCTCAGTTCCGCCGAGTAACTGAGGCGTCCCATCGTCGGTCACCGGATGCCCGTCATTGCACGATGTCGCTCGCTCGTAGCGCTTTCAGTGGACTCTGGAAATTAGGAAATCCTTCGAACTCTCTAAATTATCCTCTCCAGCATTTCGACCCTCGCGGTTTAGCTATATGGCCGGCGTGCTCGCTTTCCAAGACGCGACCCTGGGTTTGATTCTTGGTCGGGCAAGATTATAATGTGCGTTTTCCTTGCAATGTCCCAGGATATGTTGCTGTGTGACGATGAGAAAACTCATTTCTCAGGTTGAGAAGACCAGAATATGGCATGGGGATGTCTTCGTGCTAACCACACGTACCCCCTTAACCCATGGCTGCGAGGCCGAATCTCTGCTGGCCTGTTCGCAGGCTGTCACGCCAAGCACAGACAGCATTACGTTCGTCGTTCACACTCGCTAAGTAGCCAATCGCACTGTGATAAAATTAAAATAGTTGCGTTGAAACAATGAAGCACCAGAAGAAATAGGAAAAGCGCCAGAACTAAATACACCTTCATGAACAAACAAAAATGATATTTATTAGAAGTAACTGCCAATAAAATTCTAATTTTATTTTTAAATATGAATCGAAATGAAAAAGTATGATCACATTACAATAACAGCTAGGCCAACATTTAAGAAAATAAATGATCGACGTATTTTCGCGTAATTACTTTGAAATGTCCTTTGAATAAATGAACTAAAATAATGAATGGGGAAATTATATTAAATAATTCAATAAAATCCGTTTGTTCCTCCAACAGAGGCCAGTGAAGTGTAGACTCAAAAATTTGCAGAAGGATATGTAATTTCTTTTTAGCACGTTCTATTTCATAAAAAGAAACCAACTCCCAACTTCATGAATGTCGGAATTTGTAAAGTAATACACATACGCGTTCCTTTAGACTGTATAAAGTTTCCTCAGGTAAGGAATGCTGATGAGTAGAGACCGGATTTTAATGGAATTACATATGTTTGGTCTTTCTACTTACGGTTCTCAATATTGTAATGTTCGCGAATCGTCGCTCTCCTAAGACAATATCCAATTTTTTCGTCACATATTTTTACATGTTTAGTACTAAAGTACATATTTTACATATTTTTCAATTTTTTATATCATTGATTTTCTTCGATTTTACATAAATTTTTTATGAAAAAAAGTATTTAAAAAATCGCATTTTTTCTTACATAATTTAAGCGTGCAAGTATCATTGACGCCGCGTTTCGTGCCTTTTAACTTCAATTTCCGAGAAACTGGCGATCGCCGACTTTTAAAACTACAATGAGAATGTTACACGTTGCAGCGATTGTTTACTGGTCGTATCATCGAATGGCTTCTATTGGGTCAAGTCTGGCTCAAGGAGCATATAAAGATATTTTATACATTTTTTTATACATAAATACAGCTTGGTCTGGCTGCTAAACTACAGTCCTGGATTACAATAGATGAAGCTTTTACTTCTGATGGGAATTTGTATGGTGCTAAGTGTGTACGAACATGTGCTTTCCAAACTTTGTCTTATTTTTAAAATTTATTTAGAATAATTGTTATAAATAATTTCGTATTATGTAAATGTCCTTTATAATACGAGTATTTTAATATTACATATTATATCCGATTTTACATATTTATTACATATTCTTACTGTTTTATTACATATTTATGTACATATTTTGACGTTTCATACTACATATTTTTCCGGTCTCTACTGATGATGCAACGCACGCTGTGAGAGAAACGAGCGCGATCGGGCGGCAAGTAACCGAGCGGTCGCGAGCAGTCGTTTTGCTACAGAATGCAGAGCTCTTGAATGAGTGTCGCTGTCTATGTGTGAAAAGTGACCATTCTACTTTTATTTTTGCTAGCAACTAGTACGAAACAAAGTGAATGACACAAGAAATCGTTATGCAAAATTGACGAGCCTTAAAAACTATCCGTGGAAGGGGAGAATTATTGAATTGGCAACATTGTTGACATTCAAATATTGTGAATTTTTAAAATCATAAGTTAATTTAACAATGATCCAACTGAAGTACCCTGAGACACAGCATTTGAAGAAGGAACATGTTCACATACAGGTATAATGTCGTGCTCATGCAGAGAAAAATAAGATGAAACTATTCCCAAATGAAAAGTTTACAATAGGTAGGGCACAAACTAGCCCAAAGGATAGCCCACTGGTCAACGTGCTCGCTTTTCATAACGCGATCGCGAGTTCGATTCCCAGTCGGGGCAGATTATTATGCGCGCTTCCCTTGCAATGTCCCAGAATCTGTTTCTGTGGGACGATGAGATAAGTTTACTTCTCAGGTTCAGTAGACCAGAGTACGGCATAGTGGATGTCTATGTGTAACCACACGTACCCCTTAACCCATTGACCCAAGGCCGGGACGTCACTGGTAGGCCTTGGCCCCGTTAGAGGCTGTTGTGACAGAACAGACAGACAATGTAAGCACAAACTAGGGCTTTCAATCTAAGAGAAAAAGCAGCAGAAATTTTCAATGATTTGAATTCTTAAAATAATGGTAGGAGGTTTCCGAAACAAATACATGCCAATTATGAGAACCAGGAATTTTTCTTCGTATCGATTGTAGAGCGTGGCGCGTTGTTATTTTATTCCCACTCTCACTTGCATGAACTGAAAGTTCTCCCCTCGTGTGATTGATATTGAGCAGGTAGTGATGACCGAAATGCAGAATGGAAATTACGGAAGCAGAGGGATACTGAATGACAGGAATTTATAGTTTGAACAAAGATAATTTGAAAAGAGAAAATCCAAAAATTGGTATGTATTAATTCATTTTTTACTTTTTTAAAACAAAAAGTAATGTAAATTAGTGGTAACGAAGAATCTTAAGCTCATAGTAAAAAATGAAGTAAATGATTTTATTTTATATTTTATAAATGCAATTTCTACAAATAACGCATTTTGACAAAACACTGAATCATTTCCATTTACATTGCTTATGTTTAAGAAATTGAATATTATTTTTTATTACTGTAACCTAAGATTCAGATGTGTGCTGTTCGCAGTCATTTGTAGCAGTAAACTGTATACAAAGTAAAGCACGTATTTTGTAAAGTAAAAGTATTATGTAAACAAAGTATCAAAATAAATAAATAAAATACTGTTTGTAAATTAAATGCAATGAATTCATACATACACTTTTGACATAACTTGAGTTATTCGGAATAGCTATTTGGCGAGTAGGAAAAGTTGCGACCTGATGTCAATAGGTTGAGTGATGCAAAATAACATTACTTTTACTACGTGAGTCATATACTATTTTTAGATAACCTTACTGCCTTTCATTTTATTGTAATTCAAGAAAACAGATAACTTAATTATGTATTATGTTACAATAAAGTTAGTAGTAGCTGATAAGGTCAGACGAAAGTGTTTTGTGTACTCTATTGCATTCAGTTTCACCTCAACATTTGAATATCATCTCACTTTTAGTACTACTGCAAAAAAATTGCTTTTAGCGGTCTGTGGACGCGCTAAAAAATAACCCTTTTACTTGTAGTCGTCTAAAAACATAAATTCACATCTCTGTAAAACAATTATACATTGAAGGGACAGCTTTGCATTCAATTTAATTACGGAATGCATTCAGTATTACATCAGTTGTACGATTACATTCATTTAATTCATTAAATAGTTACATTCAATTTAAGTACGTCATTTTGGAAGAAGAAAGGATATCTCGGCAGTTACGATGTGTCGATGACTCTTATTGAATAAAATTATTGTCCGTTCGACGGAACGTATTACACTAATCAACAAATATATAAAATGTGAATAGAGGGAGGAGGGTTAGTCACAAAGTTCATCAGTAGCGCTGCTCCAAATTATAAATTACGATATAATATAATACGATTACATAAATTACGATAGATAATAACTGATGAGATGAGACCATTAAAATACGTTTCATGAATTTACTAAGAACCCAGATTGTAAAACTCAAAATGAAAAAAATAATGAAATATTGATTGTAAATAATGAAATATTTGCAGAATTTCAGTAAATTACTTGTATAAATTTATCTCCATACTTTATGTCTAATCGTTAACTCCAATACCCGTGCACAATACCTTGCTAAAAATGTCGGATGCAATTCATTCGGGACCCACAGTTTGGTTGCAACCAGATGAAGATCTGGACGATCTTTGTAGATTCTTAAATACACATGTCCGCGATCACGATAAACTGAAGATATATCTTATATATTACGTATATATACGTAACTAAAAATATTTCAAAACTACTTATTGATGGCTCTATCGTAGTATATATGTTAATCATTCAATTTTAATTATCATTTAATTACAGAAGTATTTATATTCATGTCAAACGAGAAACTAAGTCTAATAATTTATTTTTCTAAATTGGTTACAGATAGTTTAACAAATTTTTGCCATGATAACGATGAACCATACTAAAAACGTTCGCTCTCACATCTTTAAATATTTTTCTTAAAAATCACAAAAGTTTTACAAAACGTTGTCGGACACAATAGTTAGGTTAAACAGTTGTCACTATAATGTTGATACATTAACAAAGGGTGAGAGGTTTCAAAATGTAATTTTTTGAAAACTGAATAGTTTTAAAGAAAATGGTTATTGTGACTTATGTTGAGTTCACTAGATTTACTCGCTTAAAAAGTTTTAAAAAATACAGTATCTGTTCCCCTAAAATAAATATCAGTTCCTCATTAAGAGACCGAGACGCGTCGAACGATACCTCATATGTCTCGATTGGTGCACGGGAAGTTGTCTAGCCGTGAGTGTCAGAACCGCACATCCGCACATCTGCACATCTGCACATCTGCATACTAGAGGAGTTCCTCAAATAGTATATAGGCATTAAATAACGTATTGTATTAGAAATCTTTGACAATCAAAGATGTAGGACAAATTCGGAAAAATATGAGATTTTGGACTTTTTTGCATTTTTAGGGATTTTAATGAATCTCTGAACTAAACCATATTTATAAGAGCACCTTGTTATATTTGCAAAATTTAAAAAAATGGAGCCATTTTGAGAACATTTAAAAATATCTGAGAGTCACAAAATTCGTTTCAAATTCAAATGGCTCCGTGTTTGGCTAAAAAATTTAAAAAATCTCCACAGACAAACATGTCAGACAGCCGAAGACTAGGCAATAGTAGTACACATCGGGCCTGTCTCGAGTTGGGCATGGAGATACTGATTCGGAACCCATACCGGTCACTCTCATTATATGGATTGCATATTTTCACTGTCTTACTGTAATATCATGAACTACATATTTCAAACTACAATACATCGTACAGTCACAGGAGCCCCCTCACTAAAGACAAGTCAGGAGAATAAGAAGTACCGAACAAGAATTTTCAGAAATCCAGACTACGCGCCATCACTTTGATTGTGAACCCCAGATTTCCCTCGCCAGCGGGCAATTACTCTCAATTCGCGAGCGCGTAATAGAAGACCTCCGTCCGCGTGGGCGCGCTGAAGCATCCGACGTGCTTGGCACCCCTGAGTGACACCGCCGACGCCCTGTCTGCCGCTGATCATGCATCCAGACGGCGGCGGCGGCGGCGCGGCGGCGAGATTGGTGGCGTCTGGTGGGCGGGTGCGCGCCGCCTTTCGTGCCGGGACCGCTGCACCCGCCGCGCCGCGCCACGCCACGCCACGCCACGCCACGCCGCGCCGCGCTCAACGAGCTCCCAAGGTCTGCACGGCTTTCAAGCGCGCGCTCGCGCCGCCGCTGCCGCCGCCGCCGCCTCGCCGCGCGCCCGCCGTCGTCGCCTTTGCCACCGTCTGCCACCCGTCGCCCCTTGCTGCTGTTGCGTCTCTCTCCGGCCCGAGCGGGAATATTCCGCTCCGCTCCGTCCCACCTCGAGTCACCCCAGTTTCGCTCTCCTGATGTGGCCCGCCCCCGCCCCGCCCCGCACCATTCAGGCTCTCTTCATGCCGTCCATTCCCGTCCCGTTCCGCTCCGTCCCGTCCCATCCCGTCCCGTCCCGTTCCGTCCCTTCCCGTCCCATCCCGTCTCGTTCCGTCCCGCCCTACCTTACTCCATTCCGTCCCTTCCCTTCCTGCCCCCCCCCCGCCCTGTCCCACTCCATCCCGTCCCTTTCCATCCCGCCCCGCCCCATCCCGACACAGGACATTCCGTCCCGCCCCGCCCCATCGCGACACAGGACGTTCCGTCCCGTTCCTGACTCTCCCTCACCCCATACCGTCCCAATACGTCCCGCCTCGCGTGGCTCGGACCCGCTCTGCTCTGGATCATCCCACCTCGCCCCTCCCCGCCACGCTCCAAATCGATTTCCAATGTCGCCCCTGCATTTGTTTGCCGCTTGCCCCTCACCCCTCGCCGTCGCCCCGTCCTTTTTCGTCCCGCCACGGTCCGTCATAGTGTCAGCGCCACGCGGCCCTGCTTTGTCCTGATCGACCCGTCCGTCGCTCCTTACCATTCTTGTCGCTTCCCTCCATCTGGCTCCATCTCCCTCGCCCCATCCCTTTCGATCCCGTCCGGCACCGTTCCGTTTCGCTCAATCCCATTCTGACGAGATATGCATCCCGGCTCGCCCTCGCTCTCGTTCCTTTTACCCCACCGGGACCTGCTTGCTCCTCCCCGTCTAATTCCGTCCCGCTTCGTCGTAAGCCGCTTGCCACCATCTCCTCTCGGCGCTGAGGTAGTGGTGCGACAGCGGCAGCGTTGGCGCGCATTATGGAAGACGGCGGTGGCAGTGGAGGTGGTGGCGGCAGCGGCGGCGACGTCGGCGGCGGCGGCAGCCACAACTGGAGCATGACGTCAGCGACGACAGTGATTGAGTTCCTGCTATTATGCAATTGACGCCATCTTGGTCTGGCCCAACAATTGTCTGGCCGGCGGCGACGGCGGAAACCGCGACGCCTGGAGGCGGCCGGCGCGGCGCGGAGGGGCCAGGGTGCTGACAAGCAGATGCGCCGGGAGGCTGCGCTGCGCACTGCCCGGAGCCACAGTCCCCATAACGATCCCACGCGCCGCCCCCACTTTGATTGATTGATTGATTGATTAGTGATTCCGGGCGCGTTAACTACTGAGGTACAACATTCCCGTAGGTGTAGTGCATGTTTTCATCGGGAGGTGGCGGTGATCTTCCCCCACTGGATGGCGAGATCCGGCGCCGACCCACCATCGACTAGCGGGGTTTTCCTCAACCAAGTATCTTCCATCCTCGGAGCACCGCCCCAGCCGGGACAAGTTCTAAGCTCCCGACCGGTCTCCCAGCATTTGTGGTGGTGTAGTGCATGTTAGTGTGTGTGTGTAAGGGGTGAGGATAGGACAAGGAAGAGGAAGGAAGGATCGCGCATGGTCCGTTGCCCGTTTGTTAGGGTACTGCTCCGGCATTCGCCTGATATTGATCGGAGAAACCACGGAAAACTACCGATCAGAGCAGCTGGCTGCTAGAATTCTCCTCCAGACAGCGACTGAATTCGACCCAGCTCACAAGTTGGGTCCGTCGTGGCGCCGTCGGGACTCGAACCTAGAACCCCCCCCCCCCGGTCAGAGGCACTGCAGTAACATCAGTTGATGCACTGAACCACCGCTCCCAGTGACCCAATTTTGTATCCAGCCCATATTCACTTGTATTTCACGTATAACGGCGGCAGCTGGCAGGCATTTCACCAAACTATAAGAAATGTTCTATTCAAAATAGTTTAATTGTTTAATATTAATCACTATCAAATTACCATTGAGATATTAAATATATGTACATTATCCTATTTTCAAATAATAAAGCAAGAATAAAACTTTCTTTTCCACAAATCAACCCTTGGATCAAACAATCCAACATCACAAATTAAAACTACTTTACTCACAATTTGAAGAACAATAAAAATTACCCAACTAACCATTAATATTTTGCGGTTCAGGCTACATTTTGAATCTACGTTGAGTCCCCCACTTTGTATCCAGCTGTTAGGAGAGTTCGAATCGTGAGGTATTGTGTGTGTTGAGAACCACTAATCTATCCAAAATCAATACTAATATCCTTGAAAAACTGTATAATGCCTTCAATTTTTATCATTTCTCTTGATCACGTGAATTGTTACCTGGCGGGGCTATCGTGTGTAAGGATATTAAATAGAGACTGTTGCGCTACTCTCTAGGGTGTCTGAGCTTCTGTCTAGGGATGAGCAGGCTGCATGTGAGAGGGAATATTGATATCTAATACGTAAAATTTGGGAAATCATCAAAAACAAAAATTGAAAATATTGTGATTGAATGATGTTTCAAGCCCTTTCATCACCGAGGTTGGCAAAACAACTTTTAATACATTCGAAAATGCCTATTCTGTTTGTCGAGAACTTGGGCCTCCCTAGAAAGTAAAATTTGAGAGGGGGAAACTTAAAATAAGTGTATATCTTCACAGAATTTGAGTTCAAACAAAGAATGTTTGAATTAATTTATTGAACTAAACAAGAAACACGTGGCGCATTAAGAAACAGCAATTTATGTCGTTATTTTCGAATTCAATAATAATCTCTGACAATAAATGTACAAAGGACGAACATGATGACAAAGACGGCAAAATTGTTTTGGGTGCACCATGCCATCGTTTCAGCATCTAGTAAGAGTTAGCAGAAATATTTGAATAATTTAAATGATTATGAAGTTTTTACAGTAAATCGTTTTCAATTAGCATTTTAATTGTGTATATGCATTTTTGCCTGTCTGTTTTGGTGAAAGTAAAGGTAAACCTGTTTTGGGTCAGTTACGAAAACATTTACTGTGAAATATTGCAAAATAATTCTAAATACGTACAATTTAAAATTATGATTATCTTCTTCTAACATAATATTTTATGGGTGTCTATCGGTAACTGTCACTTGAGCTTACATTCAAGAATTCTCTTTGCCACTGCAGACGTTACTAGACGCACGTATTCCTCTGCATTGATATTGCAGTTCGGGCTGTAGCTTTCTGCAAATCAGAACAGGTGTATTGATGTTGAATTTAGTGAGCAAACTCAACATCGTGCGTTCAAACAGACGTAAGTTGCAGACTTGTAAATAGTTCTAGCGTGTTTTACTCACAAGTACATTCTAATTACAGAGATCTATACGAAGAGTACTGAACACGAATATTTTATGTACATAATGCCCATTTTCCCGTTGGAAATGTAACTTTTAACAGGTGGCAAGAAATGGTAAAGGAATCCAGCTGCCCAAATTATATCTTCAGTTTCGTTTAAAATGTGAATATTAAATCCTCGGAAAACAATTTTAGCGACAAATGGGTAGCAGAAAAATTGTTTTTGTTTTACGAGGACATCACTAATTGTCAGGTATTGAGTCTTTAACTGTCTTCAATGTCGTTTTCACTTTATCAAAATTGTAGGTATTAATATTTCAGCGCCAATAATGATGATAAATAAATTTTTATTCAAAGATTATAAAGATTCGAACTCGACTATCTTTAATGAAGACATTCACAAATAACTTCTCACAATTGCAATATTTGCTACTAAAAATCTCTTCAACATATTTCACTTCCTTTAAGTTTCATCTGACATTCCCTAAACACCAGAAACAAGGTAACCATGACGTCACGTTATCATCCGTATACAGTATTCGAGTAACCTGTGACTGTCCGTCAGTGCGTCCGTCCATCATTCACTGTTAGATCCCCTTCCCGTTCGCGATTTGAGACAAATGAGATTTCATTCGATGCGTCTCGGTCTCCTTGCAGGTTCGCCCAGAGGGTTCTAAACATATATAAAAACCTATTTTTTTTCTTTTTTAGCGCTGCAATCTAATGCAGGCCGTGCAAACCACGTGTCCCAGCGCCATGCTATAATGTCAGCTAATTGCGACGCCAATCCGACGGTTCACGTATCCAGGCGATGAAGAACAAGGGTTGCTAGAGAGTCTATTGTCGGACGCCGCAGAATACAGTGCAAGACTTGGATCACTCAGAAGCTAAAGGTTCATCGTCAGCGTTGCCCCACCCTAGGATAATTATCGTTTTATTGAATGATTTTGTTACATGCAGCGTATCTGTACGATAGTGCTAATGAGATAAATCCCATTTGTAGGATAATTTCAATGACAAAATTATATTCTAATATCAATTTATAAAAAGAAACGGCATGTTCTAGAATATGAGTTTCATGGTACTGCTCCAGCTTTCGCCTGGTATTGATGGAACAAACCAAGGAAAACTCCCGATCAGAGCTGCCGGCCGCCAGAATTCTCCCTCAGTCAACAGCTGAAATCGATGAAGTTATAAAGCTATGTCGAAAATCCGTCACCGTCGAAATTCGAATCCTAAAACCTCCTGGTCAGGGTCGCTGGCACTGAGCTAACTAGACCAGTGCCACTAATGTGCCAAAATAAGAAGAACACGAGCGTTCCCAATGTGAGTATTGAGAAGACCTCGAAAACGAACTTGAGTCGCCTAAAATTGTTATCACTAGTACAGCAACAGCAGTGAGTGCGTTGCGAGACTTTTTCTCCTCTTCTTCCTGGATGTTTTAGTACTGGGCTGCTCAAACGCAACAATTGGGGCCAGAGGGCCCGCAGTAGCCAGCTGCAATAGTAAGTTCATAAGCAGATGAGAGCCGATAGCCTCCGAGCACCCCAACCCTTCCCCCTCACGGCAGGCTGACTCGACATGCATGGGGCCATATCAGTGGCCAGCAGATAGGCCAGGACACACCAATTGATTGATTGATTGATTACGTCCTGTTTCCAAGAGCGTCATCGGCTAAGGTCATTAGTCTCGTAATTGTAGTGCATGTTTTAAAAGGGGAGGGGATGTGATCTTTTCCCGCTGGACGGTGAGTTTCAACACCGCCGTAGACGCCCACTAATGGGGTTTTCCCAATCAACATCTTCCACCAGCGGGGCAGAGCCCAGCCTGGACAAGCTATTAACTACCGACTGGTCCCCGACATTTGTCTATGAGTAGTGAATGTAAATGGTAGGGATGCGATATCGATGCCGATGTTTTCAAAACATCATTGTCTCTATAAAATTATCGATGTTTTAAACAAAAATTACTATAATCAAAACTTTGTAAAAGTTAAAATTTCAAATAATAAGTAATGGTATCACTGTTTATGTGTTCGAAACATTCGAACGCGGTTTGAATTATCTTAAAAGAGCAAACAATCTCTCGCCTGAAATTATCGTGATACCTTGCCATTTCCTTCATCTTTCCTCGTTTTTCGCCCGTGAAGAGGTGTTTTTAACTTTGTTTTCAATTAAATTTTAATTATAAACTACTATATCCTCTATTTTTAAAAACAGCGATAGATTTTGGTGAATATATTATTAACATCGATGTTTTAATTTTGAACATCAAAGTTTGGCAACAGATATTTTGTTGTCGACGTCGCATTAAGTGGAAGTGTTTGTAAGTAAGAGGTGAGGATATGACAAGAAATAAGGAAATATCGTGCGTGATCCATGGCCCGTACGTTAGGATACTGCTCCCGCATTCGCTTGATATTGATCGGAGAAACTACGAGACACAACCAATCAGAGTAGCCGGCCGCTAGACAGCGATCCAGAAAGCCGCTGAATCCGACCTATTGACGATTGACAAAAATCCTGTCCCCGTCGGGACTGAAACCCTAGAACCAACCTCTCGGTCAGAGGCGCTGCAGTGACACCAGTTGATTCCCTGAGCTACCCAGTGCATCAACTGAAGTCACTGCAGCGCCTCGCGCCTCTAACCGGAAGGTCCTAGGTTCGAGTCCTGACGGCGGCAGGATTTTCGACACTAGCTTTTCAGCTAGGTCGAATTCAGCTGCTGTCTGGAGGAGAATTCTAGCGGCCGGCTGCTCTGATCGGTAGTTTTGCGTGGTTTCTCCGATCAACACCAGGCGAATGCCGGAGCAGTACCCTACCAAACGGGCCACGGACCGCGCGCAATCTGTCCTTCCTCTTCCTTGTCCTATCCTCTCCCCTAACACACACACTTACACTAACATGCACTACACTACCACATATTCCGGGAGACCGGTCGGGAGCTTAGAGCTTGTCCCGACTGCGGCGGTGCCCCGTTGGTGGGAGAGTTCTGGTTAGGGGGAAACCCCACTAGCCGACGGTAGGTCTGCGCCGGATCTCGCCATCCAGCGGGGGAAGATCACCGCCATCTCCCGAGAAAAAAACATGCACTACACTAACGGGAATAAAGACCGAAGCAGTTTACGCGCCCGGAAACACGAAAAAATCAAAAAACCTGAGCTACCTCAGCCGGTGGGCACACCAGGGGGGCCGCCCCTCTTGAAGAAGGGACCGAAGGGCCGCCCCTATAATGCGATGTTTCTATAGCATTTTGTGACAGGTCATCAGATGTTACGGTGCCATCCAATCGGCACCTTACACGTCACTTCAGTGACGTCAGTATGGTGGCGTTCCACCTTCCGATTGAATCACAGGCAGGTGAAATGCGATTTACTCATGCCTGCTTGTGAAGTAAATCAACTGTTACGATGGCATCCAATCAAAACGACACCCTAGTGATGTCACTGTAGTGACGTGTAAGGTCCCCATTGGATAGCACCGTAACAGCTGATGAAGTGTCACACGCAGCAATGGAAAAATCGCAGTATATGAATGAATCCACGTATAGGGCCGATCACACTGGAAGGGCCCGCCCTTCCGGAAGGACTGGTGAAGCACGCGATAGGGAGGAGCTGAGCGTCGGGCGATAAGGCTATCGCGACAGGTTGTCTCACCTTTGGACTTCCGCTCGCGCCCTTTCCCTCGCTTGCACAACTACCACATCTAATGAGAAAGCTAAGAAAACAACATAGTGGAAACAAATTGAGACTGAAATAACAATAAATTAAAAAATGAACATACAAATAACCAACCAGTTATTTTATCCAAAATCTGAACGGGCTGACTAACAATAAATAAACTAAACTCACTAATTTCAAGTAAGGAGGAAACAATTAGAGTAAAAAATCTTAGTGTGTAAAAGTTTTTGAGATGCACGTGACATAACTTTAAAGTTTGGGTACTAAACCAAGCGTGACAAAGAGATTTAAAAAAATGTTGAAAACAACTTTTGCCAGGAGTTGCTATGGGATCACACTATTGGATCATGGTTACCCTTGTCACATAATAGTTATTTTAATGACAGGATAAATAGTTTTGAATCTGAAGAATTGTATGTTTAGTAAATTATTCATTTTGTATTTAGTTGGTACTCAAAAGTGTCTCGACGTTTGCTCGCGATTGCAGCAATGTTCCGTGGATACTAGAAATGAGAGAAACAATGCTTTTTGATTGGGGTTTCTAGATTTCATTGAGCTGAATGATACCCTTAATTAACGGAAGGTTATTGAATTAATAACTTATTTATTCAATTAATAACTTGTGCCAAGATATTAGAAATAGCGAATTGTGGATGTCAAGAAGGATCATCATTAGTTAGAGTTCAAAATTGATAGGCGCAAACAAATGTTAACAAGATGAATACTGAACTCCGTTTATATGCATTTCATAATTATCCATGTAGAGAATTGAACACAAAAAAATGTGAGTTGATCCAAATAATTGTATCAATCGTGGAATTTCATCCTCTGAAACGAGTTGGATTGTGCGAACCACCGAGCAAATTTAGAAAGACTAAATACAATATTAGAAACGAGACTACAAAACGATTTCATTTAAAAGTTGTTTAAAAGATTAAAATGATGTTTTAAATGAATTGAGTGTTATGATACCGTCATTTAGAAATAACGAATTCCTTCATACTACCCCCAAAGTGCTGCAAAACTGAAGAAAAAGCAGTCAACCAAGAGTGAATTGGGAAGATAAACTATTGTATGTGAAATGTAAGATCAAGAATGTTGCAAGAGGACCTATTTAAAGTAAGGTTGCGGGTTCGGCCCTGGGTATGTGTGTTCATGAGTCTGCATGTGCATACTGTCGTTTGAAACTCACAATCATACTTGTACAAATTATAGTTTAACAAACGTTTCTCTGGCCCATTAACATATAAATGCGTTTAAAATTAGTCGGACAAAAAAGACTTGCTTTTTCCATGCGCGTTTTTGCTTCATCATGAAAAGTAAAGAAATCCCAGGAGGAGGACAAACATGACAAGAACGAAGACAATGTACCGACGTGTCTGTAATTTCACATTCATACACGTTATGGTAATGGCGTTGAAAAAACTGAGCAAGGTGTGGCGCACGCGCATTCTGGAGCGGCGCCGACAGGCACGTGGCACGTGGAGGCGCGAAGAATTCGAAGGGCGAGCGCCGAGCCGCGCCGGGGGCGGCCTCAGCCGCCAGAGGCTGAGACAGTGGTGGTGACGGGGCCAGAGACGAAGATGGGCGCGAAGGTAGTGGCGGAGACAGGCGTGGGTTCTGTGGCGGTGCCATTAGTGGGGTGATGATTGTGACGGAGAGTGACGGGGGGGGGGAGGTCGTGTCAGTGGTAGTGGAGCTGACTGAGGCGGGGTCGGTGGCGTGGTGTGTGGCGTGGTGTTGGCGAGGGTGTGTGGGATGTGTGGCGCAGTGTGTGGCGGGGTGTAAGGCGGGGTGTGTGGCGGGGTGTGTGGCGGGGTGTGTGGCGGGGTGTGTGGCGGGGTGTGTGGCGGGGTGTGTGGCGGGGGGTGTGGCGAGGTGTGTGGCGGTGTGTGTGGCGGTGTGTGTGGCGGGGTCGATGGCGGGGTCGCTGAAGGGGTCGGTGGTGGGGTCGGTTGCGGGGTCGGTGGCGGAGTCGGTGGCGGGTCGGTGGCGGGGTCGGTGGCGGGATCGGTGGCGGGATTTGGTGGCGGGGTCGGTGGTGGTGCAGATCGCGATACTGGTGGCGGAATCGTTGGCAGAATCGGTGGCGGCGTGGGTGGTGGCGTTGGTGGCGGGATCGTTGGCGGCGTCGGTGGTAGAAGTGATGTCGGAAGCGGGGTCGGACGCCGGGTAGAGGCAGTGGTGGAGCCGTAGCGGTGACGGTGAAGGGGGTGGGGTCAGTGGCGGAGGTGGTGGCGGCGGCGGCGGAGTCGAAGGCTGCTCCGGCACGCGGGAAGGCGTCAGAGATAGCAGGTTCAGAGCGCAATTAAGTCAGCATTCGCTTGAGGCCGCTCGAGACATGTTAATTTGCCCGGCTTTGGGACTTCTGTCGCCTCCACCACGCCTTCGCAGAGCCACCGCCCCCGTCACAGTCCACCTGCGCCCCGCAATTGCCTCCGCAACCTCTGTCATCACGAATAGCCGGGGGCGGCGGACGCGCGTGGGGTGGCGAGCAGGCGACGAGCGCTGCAGGTGCGAACTTTAGGCGCAAGTCTGCGTTATTTATTTGGTGCAAGCTTTTGAGGCGTGAAGAGACTAATGTACTTCGAACGTTGAGTTAGCATCGGATGGCGTGTGATCTTTCCTTCCTCTTCTTCTTCTAACATCACCCCTTAATTACGCACACTTACACTCACATGCACTACTCTACGACACGTGCAGGGAGACCGGTCGGGAGCTTAGAGCTTGTCCAGTCTCGGGCTGTGCTTCGTCGGTGGAAATACATTGTTCACGAAACTTGGCTAGTCGTCAGGTAGGTCGGTGCCGGATCTCACCATCCAGCGGGGAAGATCACCACCAACTTATGAGGGAAAGCATGCACTACACTTACGGGACGAATGTCCTTAGCTTTACGCACCAGGAGGCACTAATCAATCTAATGGAACAATATAACCTGTCGTTGTTGGAATTGCGGCCCATTGTTCCCCCAAAGCAGTCCGTTTCGTAGCGACGGGCGCCTTCAGAGCTCAAAATGGGCAGACTGCTACGCAGACTCAGGCGCTGGGGCTCTGTGCTGCTGCGCGGGTGCAGAGGGTTGAACTGCGCACGCAGGCGCACCCTCACCTCTTCGGAGGAAGGTGAGTGCGCAGGGTGAGAAGCTGCGAGGGCGAGTGCAAGCGATAGCTGCAATCCTTGCAATGGTGCGCTTGTCCTCCGCAGGAGAGGAGGAGGAGGAGAAAGAGGAGGCAGTGTTCGGCGCCCCGAGGGGCGCGGGCCGGGAGGAGGCGGAGGCAGCCGCGGGGCGGAGGCAGCGCGCGATCTCCTGCGGCGGCGACCACGCGAACCTCGCGCTGGCCACGAAAATATCGATGGACATGATTGATGCGACAACGAGCAACACAAATGCAATATTTACTATCTTTTACGATGCATCCATTGAGATTGAAGATATTATTTACAACTTTGCTGGAATTCAAAAATTCAAAATTGATAGAATCAACTTGTTCGCAACTGAAATATTTCGAATCGGTGTTGTTGAATATCGTGAAATGTATTAGCTTGTTCGTCAATAATAAATAAAAATGGAAAATGCATTCGGTGAGTTTCATTTCCTTAGTGTTAGAAGATTCTGTTATTTGTTTCTCAAAATAATACATTTCTAGATTGTTATTAATTCTAAAATTTATTAATAAATACTGACGATTTCGTGGTAGTGTCCTCGTTCGACTGTGCAACGAAATCTTTTCAGTTTAGAGGTGTGTACGCAGAGTAAGGGCGTGGAATACGATTGACGAAACATATTCGTAACGTACAATTTCATGACTATCAAACTGTCTATAAAATTTTGTTACGAAGTAGAATGAAAAGGAAGTTTAAGAATACTTTATGCAAACTATAAAAAAGCCGTTTTTATTTGGAGCCTTCGGCGGCGTATATTTTATGCTGATGTTCACTCATTGCCAAATTTCATAAAGAACACATGCTGGGAGTTTTAGCTTGCTGCACAAATCATTTTGTTCTCCAATACGCATCCTCTTAATTTTTTTGCGCAATTCATCGGACAAAGAAACCTCTTCACACTGTATGTTTGCCGTTCGCGAGTGTCTACAAAACATGAAAGTTCGGATGACACAGCGGTCTTTCCATTGAAGAACGCTCATTACCTCACTCACGTTGGCAGGTATCTCTCATATCTCGTTAAGTGCGAAAAGTGTTTTGCTGTGAACGTCTGAATAGAATCCACACGTTTACGGAGGACGCTACTTCAGGCAGCTTAATCCATTTGGCAGTTGTTCTACACCTGACAGCTGAAAAAGCTTGTGATTCATAATGCAATTAAAATTTAAGGATTTAGAATTGTGGATCTCTGTGAAAAAAATCCACTTTAATATGAATGAACATAATTAAGATTCGACCCGAATACATCAAGAGCAATTTATTTTGAGAAATCAAGTAGCCGATCCAGTTGACCCATATGGGAATGACAGCAACCGGATTCCGTCAACTGATTGGCAACTGGCAAGTGGTTGGGAGTTCGAAACCGAAGTGAAATATAGTATATTGTGTACATTGTGGCTCATGGGTAGCTTACTAGCTTCCCGTCTTGTGATCCCGGGTCCGATCCCCGTTCGAGGCAAAAATAGAGTTGTAGCTTTCCTTTAAATTCGTCCCAGTTTCTGTAGCTGGGTGACGAAGAAACGTTCAAGCAGGCGGTTCTTGCTAGTTAAGGTGAAGAGAATACGTCATGTTCGCCCATGTCGCTCTTACCCCCAAGCATGGGAATTAACTAGGCCCAGGCACGGGGAACATCGGTAGCTGGCCGGCGAAGTCGGACTACCAACCCAATAATGCCAAATACATACATACATGTTGTGATTCTCAAGTGGGCAACCCACAACGTATCCAACAATACGACCTAAACCAGGCCTGCCCAGCAGACTGGATTTAGGGCACTATGGCTTTGAAAATGACCAGGGCATCGCCGGAGACACTTCCTCAGTTCTACCGTACTGAAATCGCGATTTCTCTTTCGATTCAAAAGTGTTCGCAATGTTCCCAAGAACAAACTGAACGAGCTTGAACTGAAAATCCTGCAAACGAAATCAGCAGGTAAACGAATAAGTCTTCATTGACTAAAAATAATAATTTTATCGCATGTATAAAAAATTTGGAGCTGTTTTTGAGAAACTTTTAAAAATGACCGGGGAGTTTCATGTTAGGTACTCCCAAATTTTAAGGAATGTTTTTCAAAATTTCAAAGGTTCAACTGAAGCTGGATGGACAGAGGTTTCTTTAATTTTGAAAAATCCTACGCATGGTGTAGGCGCTAGCAGTGTTCACAGATGGACGGACAGACAATGAATTTTTTCCGCCGAAAATCCGCCGTTTTTTCGCGCAGCATTACATAACTTTCTCTATACTACGTATGTTACTCGGTATATACGTACGTATACGAGAAAGTAATAATGTGCAATTCGTAGCACGTATTCTTTGCGCGGAAGTGTGAATAGTTTGAGATTATCGCTTCACGTTAGACAAATACGGGCGTTCTACGAAAGCAGTCTTCTAAGAACTGAGCTTGAAGCAACACGCGTGGCAATCTATGTGTCTGCGGCTGCCTTAAGTGATATCCCTAAGACCAACATTTTCAACAGGTCTCATCTATTTCATGCATAAATTCATGAAACAAACGACACACAATGAAGGCCAAATAGCAAATATATTGATGCCAGCTTTTCCTCTGGAAAGAACAAAACACTAGAATAATTATGAAATAATAGCCTGTGAATTAATACAAATAACGCACATATTTTGTTATTTATACTTGGCAGATTTATGATGCTGGCTAAGCCCGTCGTATGTCGTTTGTCATTAAAATAAAAACGTTTTTAAAGATGACAATACCTTAAATAATTTATATTGAGCTAAAAATGCTTCACCAGTAGATCAAAAGAAAGAGAGATGTCTTCAAGACTTATAAGAAAACTTCATTTTACTTTCTGAATGTTAAACCTTTGCCCAAAATATTGATATAACAGTAAATTATTATTTCATAAAGTCCCTGCTTCTCAACGTAATTTCATACGCGTAACCACCGCCTCTTACGCTACTACAAAACCAAGAGGAACATTGTCTTAATGCATCTCATGGCGGCACCGGATGTGCCCCAGGCAAGTTACGAAGCATCTCGACTTATACCCAAATTCATCTTCCCAGCGCGCAGGAGTGCAGGGAGGAAGGAGACAGCTGTTGTCACCGCCGGGCGCTCTAGCTCTCAATTGTTCTTTATAGTCACCATCTTATTTTTAACTGTCACACGATGCAAATATTCTTCCTAGATTGTGTGGAAAAAATACAGGTTGTTATTGGGGTTTTCATCTTAATACTTGTACTGGCTGTGGTACACAGAATAGTAGCCAGTACAGAACACAGCCAGTACAGAAATCATAATTACGTAGGACAGAAACCATAATTACGTACCGTTAGTTTAAAATATATTGCCTTGTTTTAATTTACCGTGTTCACTAAAGTACTATGAAGTTAGTGGCTGCGGATGAGCTACTGAAAAAAACACGCTTCGCAAACTGAGTAGTATTCAATCTCGAAAGAGCTTCTTTGTCACTGGCAGGTGAAACCGTGACGGACGTAATACTTTCGTAAGAAAAGAAGGTTTAAACCAGTAAAATTTAATATCCAATGAGTATATGTTTATGTCCTTAAATTAACTACGGTGTATGTTGCTGGAAATGCACACACACAAACACACACACACACATACACACACATACATTGAATATAATACCCAAAGCTCTTTGTAACTAATTACAAGAGCCTCACAGTAAATTCCATAAACAAGAGTATCTAATTATAGACGTTTAGCGATGAGCTGACACCAACGTTAACAGCTGTGAGAAGCGATATTGTAAAGAGACTGCTTAGCAAGCTGACAAGCACTGTTCTTGTTTTGAATCGACCAAAAAAGTCTCTAGGTCTGAATATGGTTGGCAATAAGATACCAGGATATTACGAAAAACTGATGCATAAGTGAGAGCTCCTAACCAATAAAGATAAAGCCAACCGAGAATAACGAGCAGACAGATTCGCTCACGCGAGGAGATGTTATTGGAAGAGTGGGAAGGAGGCCGTGTGACCGTCGTCAGCTTCTGAACCTACCGCATCGTTTGCTAGATCGATCCAGAATAATGGGCACGGGAAATTTATGAAAAAATAAATTAGAAAATATATAATTTTAAAAATAAGAAGATGGACAAGAGACTCAACTTAAATACACCGAAGGCGGAAAGAGCTGGATGCTGTACCACGATTGACATAACCGGAAAGATATATTCTAAAAACACAGTCCTGGTCTCATATCGGTGATAAATAATTCAAGGATTTAAAGCAAAATGATGACGAGGCATGTAATGTAAATATTTAAGAAGGGCTTGTTTAAGATAAAACAGGGATAACCTATTTGAAATTGAATGAATAAAACACAAGTTGTATTATACAAATTTCTTCTTATGCCGAATGACTAAAAAGACGTCGACGAAGAACAAAGATATTCCTGGTGTGTTACGAAACGATGAATGCAGATTTAGATTATTATTCCATATTCAACATATTTTCAATAAAAGTCTTGCACATATTTTTCTGAAGCAAAATTCTAGAATTTGCAACAATGTGGTTTATAGGGTATGACGGTGTATTGTGAAAAATGGGGAGAAAAAATTAATATAGTGTAAACAAATAATTTAGAATAAAATCGAATAATTTATAAATTTTCCGCCCTGAAGAGCCACACGATCGATCGAAAAGATATTCAATAACGAGCTATGCAGACAACACGTATTTCTCTTTTATTCTATTAAATGTTTCAAAATCTCCACCAACGTAGGCAATTAATACTATTTCTACAAAATCGCCTTGAATATTACACGAACCTTTTCGTATGCGCTGAGACGCGGCGTAGCAACAGCGCTTCATTACGAACTGCCCAGCGCCTGGTGCTGCTGAGCTAATTTATAATAATGTATAATCTATGTAAATAAAAATGAATCGCCGAAATGTATGTACACACATAAATTCCTAACGACTGCACCAAATTGGATAATTATTTTTTTGTGTGTGTTCGTTATTGCCAGGACAAGGTTTGTATAAAATATTTTTTTTTAAATATCGAAAAGAAAATTTTAAAAAATCTCATAATATGAAAAGTGAGTGAGTGAACGAGACGGAAGACTGTGAGAGATTTTTAATATATTAACAAAACATTGACATATTGACGTTCAGTTGTTCAGCAAGCAGTTGATAACTTCAAAAATATTGACAGGATGGATAGATTGATAATAATTCATATACAATTACCGTTTATTTCGCAACAGCAAAACAGTATTTCGTGTGTTTTGATGTGTGCATAGAGGTTTATGGTTGTGCTAGTGAGAGGGGGCGGCGTGAGAGGGGGCGACGTAAGAGGGGGCGGCGTGGGAGAGGGAGGGAGGGGGTCGGGAGAGTGGTCGGTGAGAGGGGGCGGCGGGAAAGAAGGGTTCTTGAGAGGTGGGTGTAGTGGGAGAGAAGGGCGCGAGAGGGGTCGAAGGATGCGGCAGGAGAGAAGACGGAAAGAGGGAGACGGCAGGCAAAAGGGGTGGCGTGGCAATTATTGATAATCCGATTAATTTCCTTGGTCCGCGACTGTACACTACCCGTGTGAAGCCGAGGCGGGCATAAATAGTACAACACGTCTTTCAGGATTTTTGAAACTATTCACGAAAAATAGACGGTACGAAGTTCGCCAGGTCAGCAAGTAATTTATAAATATTTTCCGCTCTGGAGATGATCGCCACACGGTCGAAAAGATATTCAACAACGAGCTACGCAGACAACACGTATTTCGGTTTCATTCTATTAAATGCTTCAAACTCTCCACCAACTACATAACGCATGCAAAGAATAACATTTCTACAAAAGGCGTTGAGTATTACACGAACCTTCTAAAGGCGTCGTGTGAGCAGAGTCGCGGCGTAGCAACAGCGCCTCATTATGAGCGGATCGGCGCCTGGTGCTGCTGAAATAATTTATAAATTTTCCGCCCTGAAGATGATCGCCACACAATCTAAAATATCTTCAACAAAAAGATACGGACACAACACTTCTGTTGTGTTCGTATGTCAACACGTATTTGGTGATTACAACACGGATTTTTGTTTCATTGTATTAAATGTTTCAAACTCTCCATCAACTACATACGCATGCAATGAATAATATTTCTACAAAAACGCCTTGAATATTACTCGAACTTTGTAAATGCGTCGTATGAGCTGAGACGCGGCGTAGCAACAGCCTCTCATTACGAACGGCCCGGCGCCTGGTGCTGCTGAGCTGATTTATAATAATGTATAATAATTTATAAATTTTCCGTCCTGAAGATGATCGCCACACAATCTAAAAGATCTTCAGCAAAAAGATACGAACACAACACGTATTTCTGTTTCATTGTATTAAATGTTTCAAACTCTCCCCCAACTACATAAGCATGCAATGAATAATATTTCTACAAAAACGCCTTGAATATTACACGAACTTTATAAAAGCGTCGTATGAGCTGAGACGCGGCGTAGCAACAGCCCCTCATTACGAGCGGCGCCCGGCGCTGCTGAGCGCTGCTGCTGCTCCTTTTGAGGGGCGCCCCGGAGGGCGCTCACAGCGTGAACCGCCCGCGCCGCGTCTTATAATCACCCGCTGGCCCGACTTAATCATTTATGTAAATCCAGGGCGCTGCGGCGGCGGCGGTGAGGCGCGCCGCGGTGCGGAGGGGTGTGGGGTGGAGGTGTGTGGCGAGGCGCAGCTGCGGGAGCGCATCTCGGCAGCCGACAACCGACAGAGCAACGGCTTCTGACTAGGGGCGGGTCTACACATTCGGTTGCGGCAGGAGGGGACTGGGATTTACGGGCTTCTTGTAAGGCAGTGTTATTTTATAATACAAGAGGCTCGCGACTATAGCTCGACCGGCTGAGATGACTTTAAGGCAGTATTGCTGTTGCCTAAGCCGCGCCCTAGGGTTCGAATCCCGGCGGTGGTGGATATTCGACACTAACTACATAGTGTGTCACATTCAGCCCATTTGTGGAAGATAATTCTATCGGCCGGTTGCTTGGTAGTTTTCCGTATTTTCTCCGATCAACAAGAGGCGAACGGTACCTAAACAAACTGGTGATCTCGCATGCTCACACTTACACTCACACTACACTACACTACTACACACTACACTACTCTGCACTACACTACTACACACGTTCGGAGAACTGTCCAGAACTTAGAGCTTGTCACGGTTTGGGTGCTGCCTTACTGCGGGAAATAAAACACATGGTAATTTTCTGTTTATGAAGGTAATTTCGACAGGTTCAGAAAACATTAAGCAGATATTTCAACACTAATATGTTTCAACACAGTTTATTCAATTCAAGATTTGTGCATTTCTTTTTTTAGCACATTTATTTATATAATATTATATTTATTTTCATTCATCATTCAAAAATATAATTGCGAATGACAAAATTAAATTACAACTTTTACAATGTGTTAATAATGCTTTGTAATGGTCACGCTCTCTCGTGATTTTGTCTGTGTTCGTATCATCAAAATCTCATTTCCATTTTTTTTCCTTTTCCTTTGGCATATGTATTATAATATCTATTTTTTTCAACATTGTGAAGGCTGCACGATCCGCTTGACTAATTGGGAGAGGTGACAGTGATGCACGTTCTTCCCCTTTTGGGTCTGCGACTACACCTGTACTCCCGTGTGAATATTATGGAAAACGGGCTCGAATAATTGTTCGCTGAGAGAGCATTTTTGTTGTTGATTTGCTTGAAATATATCGCATAATTTGTTATTAGGCTGATACGCTTTTCGATAATTTATTTTACTGCGGGACGTAATAGCTTTGTGATACCGATTAGCAGTTTTTGTGTCACACGTGGGACGTAAATGTTTGATGCAACGATTCAGAAAAAGTTACTGTCGTATTGAATTGCACATCGCAATATAAGAGAGACAAATAAATGGAAACCCATAACCTCCATTCTATTACTCTCATTTAACTTTTATTTTATCCACAAACACCAGAAGTACACATAAAATGGTTTTAGGGAGAAATAACATGAAATTCACGAGCTTCGACCAGTGTTGTATTGTTGTGTGCAGGAGAATGCAGATTCATAATTAGTGCAGAACTATTATCAAAAGGAGCTCCAAATTAATAACGATTCAATGACAATGTTGAATGTGAGTAATTATGTACCACCATTCTTTAATAGCTACACGAGGCAAAGAGGCAGACAAAGACACTTAAACTTATTCTTCGTAATTTAATAGTCTTTTAACTCTAATTAAGATTCAGTAGTTTGTTATTAACCTGGCGCTTCAACCCTTGGTGAGTCTTGGGAGCTCAGCTATCTTTCACCATTACTTTCTGTCTTGAGCCATCTTTTTCCAATAGTTGATTTTAATCTTATTTAGATTTTCTACAACATCGTCTTTCCATTTCATATTGTGTCTGCCATTATACCTTTCGCTATTAGTCCTTTTGGCTTTTGGCTTCCAATTTGTTATTTTCTTAATAATTCTATCTGAGTGCATTCTTTTTATGCGTCCAATCGAGGCGATTCTTATGGAATTAATTTCTCTGACAATATCAGTAGTACATTAATTTCATTACATTTTATCAGTAGTACATAAATTTCATCGCTTGTTTTCATTCTTCAAATATTAACACCAAGTCTCGTAGGACCAAGGTTTTTAGCAAGATGTTTTTTTCCTTTCTTTCTATCTTTTCCAAATATGCCTAATTTTAATAGACCATGTAGTACCGGTTTCACATCCATACGTTATTATAGACTTTATTATGGTTTAATTTCAGTTTCGCCTATCTTGCTGGCTTGTTGGCAAAAACGGTTTCTTTACGCATAAATCATCTTATCACCAGAAAAAATCTTTATTTTATACATATTTTATTAACAAAAGAAGTACAATAGGTTACCATATGTAAATAAAATATTGCATGGGAAGATGAAAATGCATTTTTAAGGTAAATTTGACCTTTTCTGTGACGATAATCCCTATATTGTGGAAAAACATGGACAAGATGTGGACAACATGGATAAGAGTCCAAAATGTATTGCTTTTTTATCCTTGAAAATATATTTTATTACATGGGAGCTCTTTTTTTTTCATTCAAAATTCAAGAAGTATATGACTTAGTGTAGGGATCACAGAATTTTGTAAATGTGCACACAATTCACTTCTCCCCATAGCACGTCACACGCAGTTTTAACTGTTTTTTTACGTAAAATAAATAAAAATAAATAAATAAAACCAATAATTACATGATGTTCTCTTGAGTAATAATTACTGAGTCATGACTAATATTCCGGTAATTGATACAAAAATAAGACGTACGAATAGATACTGAAATAAATTTACAAATCACGTAAAATTAGTCTAGGCGGAATTAGCAGACATGAACAATATATGTAGACAAAAAACAACAACAAAGAAACGCGAAAAATAAGATTGATCATTGAATTTCAAAATTCATTTAACTTTTTCTTCAATTTTGCTGACGATATCCTTCAATTTTATCGTCTCATAAATTAGTATCAACATACTTTCGTTGAATATGAAATGTTAACTAATCAGATTTTGAAATTTTGGAGAAGTAGTATTCACGATGCAAGCAATAAAATCTTCGTCGAATAGATTTAAATAAGAGCCTTATGAAATTCATATATTCGGAGAAATCGACGAGACTGGGAACCCGCATGATCATTTTCCTTAAGGCATTCTCTTACAATTTTAAACGAGATCTTATCGGAACTCAAATCAATGCGGGAGAAAATGAATTGTGCCCTGTTTTAATGATTTTTTAAAACTTTTATTGGTTTTCAACCTTACCAACTGTTACCAAAGAAAATAACTCTTTGCTTATGGAAATTTATACGTCTTAAGAGCATTCACTTTATTAATGTATCCAAATGTAAAATACTTCTAAACCGAAGCTTGGGGAAGAATATTTGAGACTCCACTGCCACAGACATCAATATGTATCTGATATAAATATCTTTGCTCATCGATTCTCACAATCAGGTCGAAAATTCTGTACAAAAGTGTTTATTTTTCTCAGAGGGTTAATAAGACCTATATGGACCCTTGTACCGTCTTAGAATCAAGCTTCTTTGTTTCAAGTGTTCTCATTGGTCCATCGTGGACAACGTGTTTTTTCCAGGTGAAGTAAGATGTTGAGCGCAATAAGATGTTAAGCGATTTATAATTATGGTAAAGCAATCTGGTTTAATCAGGATTACGCGAAGATGTAATTTTTTATGAAATGTGGCTGCCCCGTTCAAAACACCTCAATGTCATCCCTCAACATTCTCTTTTTGGAGTTCCCCATTCATCTTCACGCAATAGTTATTCTATTTTTCATAGAATAAAATTCACGAACAAGTGCCCGACACACTCTTTAGCTAATCTACATTTTGATGTAACCAGTATTTTGATAAATGGATTTGGGCCAGAATTTAAGAGAAAGACAAAATAATTTCTTCCTTCTTCCATATATGACTGGAAATAGCATGTTGCAACTATCAACACACATCGCTCCTCACATCCATTAACACCGTTACCGAGAGTATACCTCTCCCCACTTCTCAACCTCCACCGTTCCCACCATCGTATCCATCTTCCTATCCCTCCCTGCCTCCCTCCCCTTCCCCGCCTCTCTCCCCCTAAGATCCTATAAACGAAACAGATGCGACAGGGAGGCCATGCGACGTTTGTAAATTTTATTAACCGTTTTCTTCCCAGTTGGGTTCGTAGATTATCTCGTATCTACTATTTCCGAGCGCGTCAACAGCTACGGTCCTTTGTTCCGTAAGAGTAGTGCATATTTTATAACGATAACTAGTGGTGTTCTTCCGTCATTTAATGGCGAGATTTGGCTTGAACGTACAGGTCGGTTTGCGGGGAAATTCTCCAACCAGGTATCTCCCAAAGCGTAACCAAGCCAGGACAAGCTTTAAGCTCGCGACTTGTGTAGTGGTGTAGTACATGTAAATATATGTAAGTGTAAGTGCAAGTAAGTAAGGGGTGAGGATAGGAGAAGCAAGAGGAATGAAACATCGCGCGCGGGCCTTGGCGAGATTGATAGGATAATGCTCCGGCATTCCCCTGGTGTTGATCGGAGAAATTACAGAAAACTATCGATCAGAGCAGCCGGCCGCTAGAATCCTCCTCCAGTCAGATCTGGACCAAGGCATGTACCTAGTGTCCAAAATCATGGCACCGTCGGGACTCGAATCCTAGAACACCTCGGTAAGAGGCACTTCAGAAGTGTTAAAGGCATGAGCTACTTCGGTGGGTCCCCGTTGGGCGAACAATGAAGCAGGTAAGGGCGGCATCAGATTTACAAGTGACGCTATCCATACCCGTCAAACGAGACTTGCACGTAACTTTACAAAACCAGCCCTCTCTCTCCACTCTCCCCACTATACTATATTTCGCTCCCATCCCACCACTGCTTCCACTCCCGTGATTGTCATTTCCATCACAAATGCCACTTCCCCCAAAGCTGTTTTCCCCATCGTAAACACGTCTGACCGCCTCCACTTGTGCCCCCGCCCCGTCTTCTCCCACGCCACCATCGCCGACCGCACACCCGCATCGGCCCCCGCCTTCGCCATTGCTTTGCCTTCGCCACCGCCTTCGCCTTCTCCTCCGCCTCCGCATCCGCCTTCGCCTCCGCCTTCGCCTCCGCCTTCGCTTCCGCCTACGCATCCGCCTCCTCCTCCGTCTCCGCCTTCGTCTCCGCCTTCGCTTCCGACTTCGCCGCCATCTTCGCCACCGCCCGCGCCACCGCCATCGCCTTCGCGACCGCCTTCGCCACTGTCTCTGCCTTCGCCACCGCCGCCGTCACCGCCCTCGCCTTCGTCTTCGCCTTCGCCTCCGCCTTCGCCTTCGCCTCCACCTTCGCCTTCGCCTCCACCTTCGCCTTCGCCTTCAGCTGCGCCTCCGCCTTCGCCTCCGCCTTCGCCTTCGCCTTCGCTTCCGCCTCCGCCTTTGCCTCCGTCTCCGCCTTCGCCTTCGCCTTCGCTACCGACTTCGCCGCCGTCTTCGCCACCGCCCGCGCCACCGCCATCGCCTTCGTGACCGCCTTCGCCACTGTCTCTGCCTTCGCCACCGCCGCCGTCACCGCCCTCGCCTTCGTCTTCGCCTTCGCTTCCAACTTCGCCGCCGTCTTCGCCACCGCCATCGCCTTCGCGACCGCCTTCGCCACTGTCTCTGCCTTCGCCACCGCCGCCGTCACCGCCCTCGCCCTCGCCTTCGTCTTCGCCTTCGCCTTCGCCTCCGCCTTCGCCTCCGCCTCCACCTTCGCCTTCACCTGCGCCTTCACCTACGCCTCCGCCTTCGCCTCCGTCTCCGCCTTCGCCTGCGCCTTCGCTTCCGACTTCGCCGCCGTCTTCGCCACCGCCCGCGCCACCGCCATCGCCTTTGTGACCGCCTTCGCCACTGTCTCTGCCTTCGCCACCGTCTCCGTCTCCGCCCTCGACCTCGCCTTCGTCTTCGCCTTCGCCTCTGCCTTCGCCTCCGCCTCCGCCTCCGCCTCCGCCACCGCCTCCGCCACCGCCTCCGCCTCTGCCACCGCCAGTGGCAGCCACTCGGTCGCCGCATCATTGCTGTGCCGCCCGCGCCGGAGCGTCTCCGCTCGTTTCCTATGCAAATGCGGCGCAGCGCCCGGGGGCTGCCAGGCGCGATAGCATCTGGGCGCGTTGGGGGCGCCACTGGCGCGCACCCACCGACGCTCCGCGAGAAGAGGGTTTGATGAAGAGGGGCCTCTGCGCCCACGGCGCGCACTGGCTCCCAATGGTCCAAACACACACGACTAATAAATAGAAGCACATCGTTCGGCGCTGATTTGTAGTTGCAATCTTTTAGTTCTGAAGGCCTGAGATCTCCATTTTAGTCAATCAGTTGGTTACGCTACTTTGGCAATGAACTTGTGACTGTGTGTTAAAGAGCAGATCTGTTGCCACAATACATCTTGCAGCGATCGGAGGCTTTGCTAGGGCGATGAGTGGTTAAAAATATAATCCACCCACAACATTTTGGGTCGACTTTCTTTGACTTGCCTGAAGTCTTCCTCGTGCAACGACTACATTTCCTTTTCTGCTGAAATAAGGCGTAAAAATAATTTTTCGACTTTAAAAACTTCAGGGTTTCAACTAGATTGGCAGTGTGTAATAGTGAGATATGCTAAACAGTTCATCAACGAAATAAATAATTATACAAATAATAAAATAAAAATACAAATTGGGAATGCAATGAGCTAAGTCGCTCTCCAATAGCTCCTGCACTAATGGCGATTGGCTGCGATGAACTGTAGCCTTTTACACACCCCTCCCACACCATCGCCAATTTAATCGACGTGGTCAAGTGAAATCCTTGCCATTGAATTGTCATTGGGAAAGGTGTATTGTTTCAAAATGCACATATTCTTGATGAGAGAGGACTATAAAACCGTTTAATTATCAAATGAAAACATCTGCAGTTCTTTAAGTAAATCCGTAAATGACTAATTGTATTTGTCATGAAAACGAATACTGGCAAAAAATGCAAACACGAATACAGAAGACACTAAAAATAATATAATACCTTCTAACAAGTTCTTCTGCAATATGTACGATGATGGAATAGTTTTGCTAGAAGAGGTATTACAACGTCTCTCATCATGAAATCAAAAAGTTAAGAGAAACCGAAAACTTCATGGAGAGAGTGCCAAGAAAAATTATTTGCGACGTTAACAATTTCTAACCACCAGTTTTACGGAAAAATCTCATTGTCATTGGTCGTTCTTACACCACGTTACAAATTATTGGTTTAAATCTCAACATCCTTAAACACTAATAATAGCGGCGGGGCGGCGGGGGCGGCGGGGGCGGCGGGGGCGGCGGGGGCGGCGGGGGCGGCGGGGGCGGCGGGGCCGGCGGGGGTGGCGGAGGCGGCGGGAGCGGCGGGGGCTTTGACGGGGGCAGCAACGGGGGCAGCGGGGGCGGGAATGCCGATCGGAGATCGTAGGCCGCGGGAGGAAGTGGACGATCTCTGTTTGTTGAGGCCAGCTGTGTGTGCTCGCAAGGAGGTGCTAAAAACACGCCGCGGCTGCATTTGCATAAACTCTACCCAGGGGCCACCGCGCTCGTGAAAAGCTCTGCCAGACGATGCGCAATTCTAAGAAGGCTCCAAAACAAAATGATAAGCACAAAGTGAAACATTCGGCAATTCTGCATGATTGCGAACGGTAAGTGTGACGTTAATCAATATTGTACACCGAAGTTCCATGTGAAAAATCGCAGGTGTTAGGTGTATTCGCGGCTCTCGCGTAGGTGCTAAAAGATCCTTGTGTCGCATTTTACCTTATCCGCACCACCGCAGACTCTTTCAATAACATGCTTGCTTTAAATTCGACTCGGGAATGATTGACTGTAATATGCATAATGCGAACTAATTTAAAAGCGGAACAAGTTTTCTTTCGGTAGTTAATAAATCAGTTAGCCTACAATCAAAATATAAAACCTTTACGTTTTATTCGAAGCATCCTTTCGTAAGACTTTCCACTTACAGACTATAATTTCATCTAAGAGGGTCAAACATTTAAAGAACAGCTAGCGAAGCGAAACGTAGATCTATTAAGAAAATTATCGGTGTCGCGTTCCACTGACAGCACCATGTTTCCTACTCTACCAGTTTTCTAGAATAAAAAACTCATTAATAATGATTTTTGGTTCCTTTTTCACATTATCTTCGGCTCGTTACATAACGATATTCTGTTGAAAAGACCAATGAAAACATGGTACTGCAGAGTTAATGTAGAAAACTTCAATTGCTTTTAAGGATTTGCAAGTTGATACTAAATTAAATTAACATAATATCAAGCATTTAGAGCACCTTTTTGCCAAATATAATTAATAAAATCGGAAATGTGGGGAATGTGATTAAATAATAATTGCATAACAGGATAATAATCAAAACTACGATTAATATTCGAATTAAATTACCACAATCGAACAAGAGAGGAAATAAACAAATTTCAAAGATGAAACCTTACGTACCTTAAAAGTTAAAAAGAGAGAGTTTCTTGTATTGTATATGTTGAGTGTTGTGATGTACCCCATTACTATCCTGTGTCCGTCCCACTGCAAATTTCCATGGCTTCAAATAAACATTAATTTTAGAAATGTTAATTATTATAGGTACAGAATGATTTTCTGTACCATTTTTAATTGGCTTTTATTGGTTCTTGTTTTTAAGACATTGAATAAAATATAGTTGGTTTATTTAACATTTTCTTATTTTATATAACGTTTCTAGGTCGCGCATGACTTCATCCTGAGGCGAACTGTAAGGAATATAACAATTTTCACAAAAAATAAACATTAATTAAAAAAAACTAATATCAATATCATTATTGGATAACAATAAATCAGCTCACAAATCAATCCCCAAGAGAGCTACTATTGACTCACCTTGCTTTCCTTTAATTTACGTACAATTTTTAACAAACATGCGCAGTTATTATGCCAAGTCAAAGTATTGCACTGAAAGTTGACCATCAATACTTTATCATTTATTAAAGGCACTATGAGAATATCCGCTAAGGTTCGAGGGCTCATTCCGGCTATTGGGTTGCCAGTAATCGCGAGGAGAGAATGAAGTCCAGTGAAGGATTCAGGAGTAGGGAAACAAATGGTTTGCAGTTTTTAAGTTTCATTACAATTTATTTGTTCGTTTCGATGTTTTTTGCGTTCGTCACGATGTTTTGTTTCTGAGAAGTATGTTTCTGTTTTCACTGTTCGTAAAGTGATAGTATATTTTTTTAATGTATGGCAAAACAATAGTTTTGCTATTATTTTCAGGAATAAACAACAGAAACTGCTGAGAAACAACTGGAACACCAAGAAAATGAAATTCGCGAATGGGTCAATTTTTATTTAGCAGTTAAACAGAAGCTAATACATTTTACAATATTCAAGGATTGTGATTCGAAATATTTCAGTAGCAAACAAATTTACTCGATCGATCATACATTTTTGTATCCCCGCAAAGTTCTAATTATGTCATCAATCTCAATGGATCCATCATAAAATATGGTTAAACATTGCATTTGTGTTTATCACTGTTGCTTCAGTCATCTGCATGGATAGTCTCGTAGTCAGCGCGAGGTTCGACAGATCGCCGCCGCAGGAGAGCGCACGCTGCCTCCGCCCCGCGACTGTTTCCGCCTCCTCTCGGCTCGCGCCCCTCGGAGCGCTGCCCTCCGCCTCTTCCTTCTCCTCCTTCTTCTCCTCCTCGCGAGTATCGTTAGTTCTATCTCCGGGTTTGGAAATGGTTGTCAAGAATTCTATTCTTAAAACGTTCTCCCTCAAATTTGGGCATGCGTTCGCTATGCCTCTATCTTGGAAAAGATTGATTTAGTTGCCCCCAAATTCTATTAATAATTCCAGCCGATATTTCACAATTTCAGGGGAAGAATACCTGTATATAGTGAAGGCGGGCTTAAGCGTTGACTATGCGCGGGTTGCATAGAGTTCAGGAGCACCTGCGTCGAAATAAATTAATAAATCATCATCAATAACGCCCCCACGTATCCGATTTAATTCAAACCACTCTTTAAACACTCCCATCACTAATAAGAACGAAGTGTGAAAATTTCAGAGAATTTGGTTGAGTATTTTTTGCATCTAAATGTGACATACGTATGCGCACTCCCTATTTATATATAGTATATACTTTCTAGTAGTCTCTTTAAAATATCTACAAGCTTCAAACAAGAAATATTTCGCAACTAATGGTGATACAGAATGGCACAGAGTAATGTAGTCGTAGTAATCTTTTCTAATTTACTTGGTGTGGATTGACTTTACGGTCTTGCCCCTTCCTCTTGCTAGCTGCCATCTATCGTCGTTCAAAGTACATTTTCTTATATTTTCTCAACTTTTCGGTTTTCTATTAGTAGAACCGAAATATTATTTTAAGAATATTAAAGAAGAGTAAAACCTCGTCCTATATGGAAATTCCCATTGAAAAATTTGAAACCCTTTTTAAGAAAATTGCGATTAAGCATTGCATCAAATTCGAAATTAGAAGCTCTTTTTCACAAGAATCTATTGAGTTTTCGAAAAACTTAATTTAAAATCATTTGAAGCACTTCTACTCACAAATTCAATAATGTATACAAATCCATTGAAATGTGTATATTAATGGCGAGAGAGATATTTAAAAGAAATTACATTTGAGTAATTTTTGAAAAAAAAACACCAAAATGAACTTTACGTCATACTAAACAGTGCAATTACCACTATCCATAGGAAAAGTTTGAAGAAAACACTTGGGGCCATTTTTAAGAAAATGGCATTTGAGCGTTTCTACAATTGCGAAGAAAATAATTCAAGTGACGATCTCATCTCGCTCACTACCACTCAGCTGCTGCTGAAGATGGGCTTCTTACAATGACTCGCTATCCAAACTAACCATTTCATACTAAAATGACAACCATCTACATAACTACCTATTTCATGATGTTCAAATGCGTTTGTATTTAATTGTTTGTATCCAGGAGCATAGAAAGTATTGATAAGAAGGAATGGTTGTGGTCGCTGTTATTAAAAAAGAACACAATGCTCTAAGTAGCGCCCAGCGGTCCAACTCAACGATTCACTTCCATTTCGATAAATCATACAAAGGTCATGTTTTCTTATATAAGCGCCTTTGTCCAGCACAGCTGTGAACACGTTGCGGACCCTATGCCGTCCACCGGAGTGTTTTCTTCGAGTGCCAAACGAACAATAATATTTAAACAGACTTCGAAAATTTTATCAGATATTTTACTTTCGTATTCCTCCAGAAAATACTAAAGAACTCCTTATAGAAGAAATATAACTTTATAATATTTGCGAAAATAGCTGTAAATATCTCTAAGTTACAAGAAAAGTTAAATTTCAACAAGTCACAGCAAAAAGAAAACTCAAGGTCAACATAACATTGGTTTTTCACTTACTTTTTGATTCTGGTAATGTTAGAAATCATAACGTCGATGAAATGTTTTATATTCTTCCTCCTAGGCGTACCCTCAGATTTTGACCTAAGTTCTTGATCTAGTCTAATAAATGTTATATTTATTATTTATTTTCAGTTTGTTGAAGATTCATTTTCTGAACATTCCAAAACGGAATTCTAACTTTCCCATGTACAGAAATATTCGTTTCGATGATACATTATAATCGGCGCATTGTGGAGGATACGCAAATATTCTCCTGTTTCTCGCTCTCCAGCATGAGACTGGTTTCTGTCAGCCGTGCAACTCAGAGCCTGCCCAGACTTGTAAATCTCTGCCGAACACTGATCGCACGTTGTCGCCTTGAGAAACAAGGGACTGCTTTTACATATTCATGGTAGCTGAGTTCTTTTAGGCATTTATGAAACTTATCTCCGAGAGATAGGATGTTACTAATAAATGTTCATTTAATATCTTTTCATATTTCAAAGATTGCGTAAGGCTTGCTCCATGATTCATGAGGAAGGCTTTCTGTAGACACACTTATCTTTGTCTTAATATTTACTTCCTATCGCTTCAAGTCTAGATAAATGAGTAATTTACTGCGTATTGGCCGATAAGGTTTCCTGATGCGACTTCTAACGTGATTATTGTGTTTAAACCTGCTATCCAGCACTTGATAACTTGGTACAACGCTTTCCCTTAGCTATATGATAAAATTTTCAGAAATAAATTTCTTCTTGCACTTCCTTACTTTTCACTTTCTGAGGTGGAAAGTGTACACTGAAAGTAATAATTTTGAATCGCCAATAATACTCAGTAATATAAAAAAATATTCAAGTAATAATGGAATGTTGCGCCATTTAATTACGACTATTGAAATGAATAAATCACATTTTTCCTGAAAGCTCTTCATAAGTAAACCCTATCAATGCAAACATAATCTTAACATGTATCAGAGACTCCCGTTTTCTCAGGAATCTCGTGAATAGGAAAACAAACTGGTTGACTCCGCGAGAGGAGTGAGAAAAATACTCTCACCCAAATATCTTGATGTCTTCCTGGAGAATACATTGGTCGATGCTGGATAGTCTTAAGAGCTATATTATTTTCTGTTAAAAACTTTTGACATAATGAAAGAAATTGGACGATAAAAAAGCGCTTATATTACCACATTGTAATTATACAATAATTATATCTCGATTATATTTCTACAATTGTTTTGCAATTTATCCCCAATCCGTCATCAGAATCCATACTAGTAACATCCACAAGCTTAAGTCGACGACGGGTTGTCACCGTGGGGAAATCCTACAAAAGAATCATTATTCTAAGAGGAATAGCTAGTCAGATGTCTAAATGACGCACGACGATAAAATAGTTCCGGAGGAAGATATTACACTTGCCTCTTTTACTTCGAATATTTATCTTTGTCTTACATCTTGAGAATAAGTCAGACGAAGAAAAATTGAACTTGAATAACAATTATCTTGTTGCAGCAATTAATTTTGTAAAAATGATTGTATTCTTTCGAATAAAATAATCTACCTAAATTTAAAATAAAATATGGGTATATATTAATATATGTATAATGTAATATAGTAACTATAAGCAATGGAAATATATATTTATTAAATAATTATTTTATACATAGAAAATCAACGTTATACTACACAGATATATAATTCGTTAACTAAAAAGTGTTGCATAGGAAGAACATTAACAAATTGGGTACGATTTCTTAGTTGTGCTGTTCATATCATCCTTATACGTAAAGGAGACAGTACCTCTTTACAAGAAAGAATTGCAGTCGACGCCCCTGTTCGAAAAAATCGAGGAGAATGAGCTACGGGGCGGGGCGAAATGAAACGGTGCGGTTTCACATCTGCTTCTTCCAAAGGAGGACCTTCCAGAAAAACCCACACAGTTTCCAAAGATGTTAGGTGGGATGTCACTGCTCTTGATAACAATGGCCACAGGTGGTGGTGACAGTGAAAGAGCACAGTGATGTGTAAATGATACGTCAGTGACTGATGAAAATGATAATGAACGAAATAGCCGTTTTATTTCCGCTCGTGCAATTGCCGTTGTCTCAATTCCCAAGACTGTAAGAGTCATGATAAAAATCGTCTCTCCCAGTATTCATGTATCTCAATATCGGTGCCCAAATACAAAAAAGAAGAAGTTGAAAAAGAATAGGTCAACCTAAAACACTAAATACTATACCAAACATGGTTTACAAATGTTTTGATGCAGGTTCTCAGTTTCCCAATAAATTACAATTAATATTTTAATATTGATTATTTTAAATACCGTACTGGCACAAAAGGACATTATTTACTTATCTCTCCAATTCTTTGCCAATTGAACATGGGGTCGCTCAAGGTTCGATCTTAGGTCCTATTCTCTTTCTGTTGTACGTAAACGATATGCCCTCATCTATTAAAAATGGAAGAACAGTTCTGTATGCCGATGATACGAATGTTCTTTGCAAAAAAGAAACAATAAATAGTACAATTTCAGAAGTTTCAAATTGGTTTTGTAATAAAAAAATTAATAGTTAACGAAGGAAAAACGGTCTCAATGCAATTTTGCGTTTCAAATCGGCAATCGTATGCTTCATTAAAAATGAACAATATGCAATTAGCTGATGTTAAGGTAACAAAATTTCTAGGACTCTCAATTCAATCAAACCTCAAATGGAATGTACATATAACAGAATTAAACACTAAATTAAGCTCATTATGTTATGCATTCAGAATTCTTTCTAATTCTGTCAGCCTTCATGCAGCTCGTTGCGTGTATTTTGCAAATGTACATTCCCGCCTGAGATATGGCATAATATTCTGGGGAAGCTCATCCTTTAGTGCCCAGACATTAGATTGCAAAAGAAAATTATCCGAATAATGAAAAAATCCCATCCACGTGATCCGTGCAAGCCTCTTTTCATTGAGCTTGGAATCTTACCATTGCCTTGCCTATTTATTTATGAGTCTGTAGTATTTGTCAAAACTGACTTACTGAACGGTGGGAACTTATTTTCATGTAATACTGATATTTATAGTTACAACACTCGACGTAGAAATCATGTTCATCAAGTGTCAGTATCAACAGCTCACTACAAGAAATCCACATACAATACATGTACGTTACTTTACAACGCATTGCCAGATGAAATTAAACAATTAAAATTGGTACACAAATTTAAATTAAAAGTAAAATCTTTTCTGCTGCAAAACTGTTTCTATACAATTAGAGACTATACTGATCGTCAAAAAGAAAAATAATGTTTACTTTAACAAAAACAAGATATAGTATAATGAATTAGTTTACATTTGCATTGTATAATTTAAAAAAAGACTCAATATGCCTGTAACAAATAATGTACTTCCGGGTCAATGACCCCCATCTCGGTCAGGTTTTTGTCCAGTTTGCCTGATCCATTGAGCAAATGCTGAGATGGCCCCTTGATTTGCTTCTGGACGTAAATGTAGCTTCACTATGCGCACGTTTTGTTGAACTTTCCTTTTCCTTGTAGTGGTGGTAGAGCTTAGGGCGAGTTCCTATTTTGTTAACAATACAGAAAAATCAAATCTGTTCGTTCCTTTACTGTTAAAAATACGTTTTCTATAATTTGGCAACGAAAATATCTAGTTTTGGAAATGTTAATCTCTCGCTTTTTAAAATTTGTTTTATTATTATTATTATTATTATTATTATTATTATTATTATTTTTCAACTATCAATAGTTCAGTTATTGGGAAGTGATTCTGAAACTCAAGAAAGCGTGCGCAGATGATTTTCTCCCCCATACGTCACATATAGTTTTTGACTAAATAAATAAATAAATAAATAAATAAATAAATAAATAAATAAATAAATAAATAAATAAAATAAATAAATAAATAAATAAATAAATAAATAAATAAATAAATAAATAAATAAATAAATAAATAAATAAATAAATAAATAAATAAATAAATAAATAAATAAATAAATAAATAAATAAATAAATAAATAAATAATGTCTCATTATCATTCGTTCTTGAGAGACTCGTTGAGCCAATAAAAGATCCTATAAACGCCAACCTCAGTTCCTTTGAGCTTCTCGTCCTTCTTCAAGTTTGTCTCACTCCGAACATTGTATGCAGAAAGACAATAAGCATCAGGGTGGAACCTTAGAGCAAGGTAGTGTATAATGCTAATGAAGCCCCTCCCCCAAATGACAATGCGATGTCGCGCCCAAAGGAAAACATTCCACTGGAATCCCTCAACAGGCAAACCTCAGCGTGGGAAGAACTGATTTCACAATTTGTCATTGATATTTATGGACCTTGACTGCCGGCGCCGCTTACGGGAATGGGATTGGTGACCATGGCCGTGACAGTGACCCAACCAGTCTCAGAGACAATGGGTGTCGGCGGTGAGGGAGGCGGCAAACTCTTCAATGGCGGGACAAGGAACGTCCAGCAAAGGCAGGTGAATAAGACTGCTGAAGCGGCGGAGACCTGTTAGAGAGACGGTCAATGACAATCGATGAATACAGAGGCTACAGTGGCGGGAGATTAAAAGATAGAAGGGAGAAGATTGGTGGAAGAAGAGTTAGTGAAAACGAGAAGGCGAAAATTGAGACATAAGTGAAGGCAGTGGTGAACGTCGAAGCGGAAACGGACGAACCATCGGAAAGAGTAAGAGGCAGAAAGGGGAGTACTAGAAAATAGAAAAGCAAAGACGGCGGTGGCGGTGGTAGAGTCACTGGATGCAAAGAGAGCAAAGTCAGAAAAGAAGGCAAACATGGTGATACAGAGATTGTTGTAAGTGATCGATGAATCAAGGTTGAAGTGACTGAGGAGCCAGTAGTGCAGACAGCGCTGATAGTTGATGAAGGGGATCAAGGAAACGATGGCGAAGGTGACAGAGGTGGAAGGATTGAGGAAAGGGCAGTGGGACATCTATAGAATTGGCGACAATTGTAACGATTTTTGATATCAGATAGAGAAAAGAAAAGTTATCCTATTAAGGGACCAAAGTGGCAGTTGAAAAAACAAGTGAAAATCACCTTTACTACAGTGAAGCATCCTTATACTGTGGCAGCTGTTCCATCATATATCTTCGTAAAATATTTATGTTCGTTCATAACTCCTGAAGAGAAGCCATTTGTGGACACAAATCTCGTGACGAACGCACACATCTCGCATTCCAAACTAAGTTTTAAAATATACATAATGTTTAACAAAAAATATCGTGCAACATAATTTTTGTAATAAAAATTAATGTTTAAATAACGCAAATAGCATACACATTATAATTTCAATTACTTCTGGTAGCACACCATACGACATCGGACGCAGGGATAGCACAAGGAAGTGTCGAAGCCCAAGTCCAAGTGATCAACTGCGAACGAACGAATGAATGAATGAATGAAAAAAGCCAATTAAAATCATTGACTAGGTCAGAGTCTTCAGTTATGTTGCCAGCAATGGTCAGACAGTAGTTGTCACTTCGGTTCATTCCTATAGTCCGATTTAAATGTAGTGACTTGTGGTAGATCACCAGCTGCGACGCGGTTATCCAATCGGGAGCTTCGATTTCAGAAATTAAAGTCGTAAGGAATCTCGTGATTGGATAACCGCGTCCAGCTGATGACTTATCATAAGTCACTATATAAAGAGCATTCAAAAAGTTCCTGGAATTGCATTGCCGTCGCCAAAATAACGATCATACAGGGTTCACATTCTTATGGTAGTGGAACTGGGTATGTTCGCACTGGGGTAACATTGGTTTGGAGATGATTCAGTGCTCCGTGTCACGAGGGGTTGAGTGGTGATCCGTCGGGATAAAGTCACAGTTCGTACAGCTTGCGAACATCAAGTTCATTTACAAACTGAGAAAATCAGCTTCAGAGAGGCTATCCGCTCTGCTAACAATGACATGGACCGTCTGTTACTGAACTTTTCTATGAGCAACTTTTGGAGAGTTTACCTGATGCGGTTCGCAGGACGGGGCGGGCCAAATGAAAGGGAAAGTGGTATCTGCATCATGATAACGCACCAAGACACATATCGCTTGTTCTGCAAAAAATCTTCTCCGAGAATCCTGCCTTTCTCAAACCTTCTTGTCTTTTCTCAACCACCGTACTCTTTGGATCTCGCTTCCAGAGACTATTGGTTGCTCCCGTGTCTGAAAATGGGCCTCAAAGAGACACGTTTTGTAACTGCTTGCTAGTGTCGAACATTTTGCCATTGTCAGGACTCGAACCTAGGACCTTCCTGCCAAAGGCACTGCAGTGACATCATTTGGTGCACTGAGCCACCTCTCCCGGTGGCTACCTGCTACGTAGACGGAGCCGGCAGCAGAGGCTGTGACGACGCGAGAACCCCATTTTAAGCAGAGCGCCTCAAAGGACACGTTTTGCAACTGCTTGCAAGTGTCGAAAAATTTTGCCATTGTCACGACTCGAACCTAGGACCTTCCTGTCAGAGGCACTGCAGACATCAGTTGATGCACTGAGCCACCTCTCCCGGTGGCTACCTGCTACGTAGACGGAGCTGGCAGCAGAGGCTGTAAAGACGCGAGGGGCGAAGGTATCGCTGGAGACGGCGGTGGTGGAGGCGGCGGTGGTGGAGGCAGCGGTTGTGGAGGCGGCGGTGGTGGAGGCGGCGGTGGTGGAGGCGGTGGTGGTGGAGGCGGCGGTGGTGTAGGCGGTAGTGGTGGAGGCGGCGGTGGTGGAGGCGATAGTGGTGGAGGCGGCGGTGGTGGAGGCGGCGGTTGTGGAGGCGGCGGTGGTGGTGGCGGTGGTGGAGGCGGCGGTGGTGGAGGTGGCCGTGGTGGAGGGGACAGTGGTGGAGGCGGCGGTGGTGGAGGCGGCGGTGGTGGTGGAGGCAGCGGTGGTGGAGGCGGCGGTGGTGGAGGCGGCGGTGGTGGAGGCGGCGGTGGTGGAGGCGGCGGTGGTGGAGGCGGAGGTGGTGGAAGCGGCGGTGGTGGAGGCGGCTGCGGTTGAGGCGGCGGTGGTGGAGGCGGCGGTGGTGGAGCCGGCGGTGGTGGCGGCGGCGGGCGGCGCCCCGCGGAGGGCCCCATTCTATGCAGAGCGCGAGCGGGCGGGCGGGCGCGCGCGCGGGAGAGACAATGGGCGCGGGGCGCTATGGCAATGGTGCGCGTGAGGGATGGCTCCGCGCCTAATGACGCGCCCGATCGCCGTCGCCGCCTCCCACACGGCGCCCACACACGGCGGAGGACGCCTCCCCTACACACGCACGCGCCCATTGTGCCACGGGACACTTTACTTGCTGCTCCGAACAATACACCGCTACCGCCGCCGCCAACGCAAGTGGTGTACGGCACAGGGATCGGCGGATAATGAAACGAAGAAATAAAAGAAAACCAATCGCGGGAAGTTGTGTTCGGAGACACTAATAGCACGTTCGAAGTCACAAATTCACGCGAAGATTCATGTGAATTGTCATGCTGTGTACTGATGAATGAAAGTAATGAACCAATGTTTTGAAATGTATTAATACTGAGGTATTCATGATTCCTTAAATGACTGATTTATGTTTCCGGGCATGTTAACAGCTATGGTCATTAGTCCCGTAGTGTAGTGAATGATTTTTATGCCTGGAGGTGGCGGTGTTCCTCTAGCACTGGCTGATGAGATCCTTCGCCGTTCTGCATGTCGGCTTGCGGGAGAATTATTCTTCCAAGTATCTCCTCCAGAGGGGCATCACACGAGACGGGACGAGCTGTAAGCTCCCGACGTGTGTGCTAGTGTAGTGCAAGTTTAATTATGTGTACGTAAGGGGAGCCGCTAGGACACGGAAGGGGAAGGAAAGAACGCGAGCGGTCCGTGATCTGGTTGTTGGGTTACTGCTGCGGCCTGGTATTGATCGGAGAAACCATGAAAAACTACGGATCAGAGTAGACAGCCGCTAGAATTGTCCTCTAGACAGCGGCTGAAATCGATCTAGCTTGATATCAATTATGAAAATATGCAACGGCTCGAAATCTAACACCTCCCGGTCAAAGGTGCTGTACAGACAGCGACAAAATTGGTTCTGGGCTGAACTCACTTTTTATAATTTGTAAAAATTGAAAGTATCATCCGTTAGTATTTTCGTACACCCAGGTATTCGACGAAAATTTTAGGTATGTCGTCTTATCATTACTTTATTGTGACACATTCGAAGTACGTTCGTCACAACGGGTATTCGAAGTCAGGTCATTTTCCAGGACCTTGTCTTTATACCTTAGACGGGGGCTCTAGGAGTTTTCCACCCAATCCACCAGTCTGAAATATGTGCGAACCCAGAGACTTTGGCCAGTGAGGCCGGTGAGGCACCTGAGTAAAGCAAATGAAATACAAGTGGCATAATTGTAAATTTTAATTTTGACACAATGAGGAGAACGCGGTAAACGAAGAGTACTTGCTTTCGTGATATTAGTGTGTTGTCTCATAATACGTAAAATCCAAGTGTAGTCGCACTGAGATTTCACTGATCATATTCGGCAGAGGTAATCAATGACTTTTGGAGCACATCTACCCGCTGGATAAGTTGAAATCTGAATCTTTTTGGTATTTAAGGATTAGGGAAGGAAGGAAAGAGCACAACCAAATTATCCGATGTGTTTACCTGAAAATTCTCCTCTTAACTGTACCAATGTGACCACCAGGCCTTGTCTCATATATTAAACATGCCACAGGAATATCGCTTACATTACATATTCAATACGAGACTCAGAGCCGTTTTCTGCGAATACGTATTGAAGTAAATATCCAATGCAAATAGTGTTGTTTCATTGCTACCAATCTCTTTTGCCTCATCCACGAACAGCAATTAGTTTTACTCATGCCAGCAAACACATTACTTAAATATTTAAAAACTAGTCTTGAAAATTAATCCCATTTTGTCTTATTTATGGGGCAAAATTTCATAAATACTTATTTCCAGAACGAAGAATTAGAGTTCATTTTAAGAAAACAGAATGATTCTGGAGAAATACCGCCCATCAAATCTGATTCGTGTGGATTCATGATGCTAATTTGTGTTGCACTGTGATTTGAAAATAGTCAAATGGTAGATACAAAGTTCTGGAATCAGAGTTTAAAATCGATTTAATTTCAAGATGTGCATGTTTCTGAAATGCCACCAGTACGTGCAAAATCACATGCGAAATGTGTATTCATTAGAATAAGTAAAAACGGGAATTTTCAGTTGGTTGTGGAAAACGAATTTTAATAAACGCCAACTTCGAATAAAAAATACTTCATCTCCAATTTACATAACCGAAAACGGAAATCAGTCATTGAGTGGATTATGTTGAAGGAGTAATTGTCAATACTCCTTCATACCACGTATGGAAACATGTAGCAGCTTTTTTCTTCTATTCTTGATATATATATATATATATATATATATATATATATATATATATATATATATATATATATATATATATATATATATATTTGAAGTAATGGAGTTTATCAAGACGTTATGACTGATATAAAACAATGTATCCATAAAATGTACCCATGAATAGGAGCTCTCAAGAAGAGAGAAATTACTCGGTGGAGACCGAAACAATCTTTTTTAATGAATTTTCGTACTGAACGAAGCTGTTGCTATTGGAATATGCTGTTCCCTTCCTGGATTGCAGTGTTCTCGTTATTCGTAAAACAGCGGTCCACGGTCTTCGATAATTCTCGACTTCGCTCTTCCAGCAGTTGAAGTGAAAGGTTGTGAAACCAATTTCTATTTTAGTTTATTTCTTCAAACATCCCGATAGGATGTTATCATTCGTACACAATGTGATTTTGCTCGAAGTCGCTTAGTATGTAAGGAAACACTTAAGGAAAGGCTCTTTCAGAGTTACATCAGGAATGACACTGAATAAACACGAACACATTTCAGTCACAGAGTTTATGTTGTTTTTTACGAATATGTTTTCGTGCTAATATAGGTTGATTCATGGGTCATTATGCGTGTCACTACCAAATACTGAATCGGTAATATCTTAATGCGATGGCATACTGGTTGCATAAACAAAGAATGGAAATTCAATGGAGGAAATATCTGTCACTGTATCCTGCACATGTAGTATAACACTCAAAGCAAAGGTCGATGGACTCACGTCCTTGTCTCAATCTATTATCTCTCTCACTGAATCATCAACTTGTTGCTTCATCAAGAAAGTTTAATAACTGTAAATAAGACAAACATTAAGAACATAACAATGAATCCTCTCTCCAATGCTACAGAATCTGTAGGTAATTTTGAAAAGAAGCTCGAGTCTAGGTATCATTATGTCACATTTTTGACGAATGTAATACTACAAACATACTCGCCGTATCTATTATATTTTGTATGAGTATTGTGATGCTGGTGAAAAAAATGACGCTGTATAACGAAGACCTGCACCTCTGTTGAAGAATGTCGAAAGTCGAAACCTTTATTTTCGTATTTTTGACAGAATGAATTCAATCTGTTATAGGTCTATCTAGAGCCAAACCCTTCATATGATTGAAGTACATTCGAGTTCTGAATATTTTAGATCACAAATTGTACATCTAGCAGCGAAATACGTGGCGCATATATTTCCTTCCACACGAAATATTTAATCGCTTTTAAGTTTATCAGATGAATCAGAGGCAGAAAAATATCCGTTAACAGGCACCATGTGTCCACGTGTGTAAATCTTGTGTCTTCATACTTACAAAACAAGCCTTCTCTAAACTTCACCATTTTCGTTGAAGGTCGATCGTATTTCCACAGACGCTCTTCCCGTCGACATGTGCCAAGCCCACTCATGTACACCTAGCAGGCAGGTATTAATAAATCTAAAATTACATGTGTTGCTCTAGGGCCTTCAGACGCAAGGAGGAAAACGCATTGTTTCCTACCCTTTCATACCCCCGCCGACAGAGCAAAAAAATCGTTAAGAAGTCTCCGCCTGCCTTATTCGTAGAGCTGCTCCATATTAATGGAGTCACTCCCATACCAGTTCTTGCCCCCGCCGCTTCGGCGAAGAGCGACCTTGTCGCCGCTAGTGCCGCCCTGTGTTGGTTGGAGAATGGCCTTAGATACAGAGATAGATACAAATACTCGAAAGAAACCATCATTGTCAACAACATCTGGCTTCAGTGGAGGATAAATTCTTGTATTATTACTGGATGAAACAGCAGGGCAACATCTGTTGACATTGTGTATCTTATCGAAAGGTCCTCGAGTCCCAACACTGACGAATTTTCCACACTAGTAAGTTAGCTAGGTAGAATTTAGCCACTGTCTGGTTGGGGAATTCTAGCGTCCAGCTGCTCTGATGGGCAGTTTTCCGTGGAAAATTCGTCGGAAGAAATACCGTTCTCCGATCGGTATTCTCCGATCAATACCAAACGAGTGCCGCTCCAGTACCCTAACAAATGCGTTCGTAACAAACTGTTGATAGAAAGAAATCACGGAAAATTACCGATCGGAGCAGCCGGCCCCTAGACTTTTCATTCATCCAACAAGTTCCGCACTAGCTATTTATTTTGAGTCGAAAGAAGACTGCTTTATGCGTTGTTGAAACTAGAAAAATATAAATCGAAGTATTCTGTGTTACTATTTCTTATAATTGTAATCTATCGTCCTGTTATTCACACCAGAGGGTCTCTCCGTTACATCAAACCTGCCAAAAAAAGAACCATATGGTATGACCAGGGAAAGTGCCCGACAGAAATCTTCCGTCAGGAGTCGAATACATACTAACCCAAATTCGATCAGAGGCATCTATCGCCTTTCGAAAAAACGAACAAATTGGAATAATGCACCGAAACTTGTGGTAATGGATCCTTGGTATATCGAGTTTGCGCACCCTGGTGTGGTTCCCTGTTTGATACCCGGTCAAGGAAAAAATAGAGATGTAGCTTTCCTTTAAAATCATTCCATTTTCGTTCCAGTTTTAGAAGGAGTCGCGGTGGCTCAGTGATAGGACACTGACGTCTTGCCACGAAGGACCAAGTTTCGAATCCCGGCGTGGGCTGTGGTTTTTATATGGATAATTCCATTGAGGGAGGCTCTGAGGTGAACTCAGCCTCCTTTTAAATTGGGTACCTGGATCTTTCCAGGAGGTATATGTGGCCGGACCGTGTGCTCGCCACACAACTTTCTTGTGACGGCGACGAATAGGTGGAGCCCTACCTTCACATCGGCCTGTGTACAATTGCACTGGGATACCTTTATCTAGTTTCTGTAGCATTTTATAGAAACTCCAGATAGATGATAAATCTTTTGAAATATACTCTAAAATGTTTCCATCTTTAATTTATTCTTTGGAGTCCATGAACTGCTGTAAGTTAAAATTTGCTGGTGGATATCTTGGGGATTCGTTTCTGATACGTTCTTGAACGCATCTCCTTACTCCATAACTACGTAATTTATAGTCATAAGGTTACATGAGATCTTCAATGTCATCATATAAAAGATCATATGTATCTTCACGATCTTCTAAAGTTATAAATTGCAGACATAAGTTCTTCAAATTGGTTTCTGGGACGAGGCTTCTTCGAATTGCAATGTCGATCTATGCATCCCCGTGTAAATACATCTTGTAATTTTAATAGTCATAGAAACATTTTTGGGGGACTTTATTTATTGAAACCATTGTTAACGGGCGGCTCTGTCTCTAAACCATTGCCTTTGTGACGTTTTTCATTAAGAAATTTTACATTGGAACGGTTCGCGTTAAACAATTTTTATGCGGATTATTCTGTCACTATACATGTCTGAAATTGACGTTTTAATTTGGAAGACTTTTTAGTAGTGCATTATTATATTATCTGAATCGGATCTTGGTACACTCAGTCATGCAAATCCCCAGTTGGTACCCCTGCCAGCGCCATCTTGTAACATTCCGACCTCAAGTCCGTGCGCGACGAATGGCGAGGGCGAGGACTGCTGGCGGGTGACCGGGGGCCACAAGGATTGGCCGCTTCGCCCCCGGAGCCTCGCGCTAATGAAGTCGATTAAGAGCGGTAATTGCGGTGGGCGCGCTAATAAGTGCGAACAAGCCACGCCAACAGCCCGCGCCGAACCAGAGCTCGGCCCCCGGGCGAATTGCGTGCCCAGAGCGCCGGCAGGAGGAGGGGCAGCCCAGCTATGCGCTTTGATTCAACGCCTTCGCTTCGCACTTTCACGTGATACCCGGCGGCTTTGTCTCATTATCCTGCTTCTCTATGGTTGCGTTACCCAATCTCAGGCACGTCAAACCGCGCCCTCACGAGCTACTTGTCCGCCTGGGGAGCCTAGCGCTCCGACGGGCTCGGGTAACTTCCCCTGACTCCGCACTCATTTCCCCTCCAAATCCAAAAAAAGGGGTGTACATGCGCAAGATGAAACAGCGCGAGGCGGGGAATAGTGGCTTCATATGAAAATATGTTTGCCATATTTTTTCTATTAAATAACCAAGAATTGTTCTATTATGTTTATATTCTTTACTATTTATTACTATTTCATGTTTATTTTCTTACTAAATTTTCCTTTAAATAAACATATTTGCTAAGTGACACGAATATATTTGAATGGCGAATTCTTTTCTTGTTTTCGTTTTGTGTTGTGTTATTAAATCATTCAGTTATTTATTGCGTTTAGCAATGTAAAATAAATTAACAAGTCTCTATAAGTTAACAATTCTCGCTTTCCGACGGACAGCACATTTAACACACAAGAATATTTGTCTGTTAAATCTTCTAACTCGAACGTAGAAAGTTCATGCTTTTATATCAATCTTAAGTAAACAGAATTACAAACCCATATTCTTTTGATTCGAAGTTTTTTTTAAATTTAATCTTAACTGAGAATTTGAAATCGGGCTGATGTATTATTTCATTTTAATTGATAATTCCTTTGCCTTAAAGAGAAAATGGGAATTAATATAACTAAATTTGTAACAATAACTGTCAAGTAACTTCTCCCAAAGTCTGTCATGGGCCAGGTATTCAGTGACGTATCTCCACTCCAGGACTATTTGTACCACCTTACTTTTCCATCTCGCGCCAATTTCTCTGGACGCAGTGCACGTGAGCTCTAGTAAGCATGTTACCTTGCCCGCGACCTTGACATGTCTGCCCTACCTAAAGCTAACAGAGCGAAGTGGCTCAGAGCGAAGTGGCTCAGGGCGCAGCGCGCTGACTTCGCATTCGGGAGACCCGAATACAATCCCCGTGCCGGCCATCCTGACCGGGGTTTTCGTGGTTTCTCTCGGTCGTCTAGGCGAATGCTGGGATAGTTCTAGTGAAAGGCCACGACCGCGAAACCGGCGTCGCTAACCGAATCCGTACGAAGGTTAAGCGAATTCGAGACATTGCGGGTTCCTGGTTTGGTGACCGACTTGTAACATAGGCATCTAACGGCGACGAGACCAATTGCTCTGTACTGGACATATAATGGCTAAATGCAAATCTAAATCTAGGGTGCTACAAACATATTTTAGCCGCAGATCTAATTCTCGGAATTTTGAAAAAAAAAATACACTACCTTACCCATAACTTAGCCACATGTCATCACTAAGAGAAGTCAAATAAATATACCAGAAGAAATTGAATGAAAAAAAACAACTAATCAATTCTCAGTTCACTCGCTGATCATTAGTCGACAAATGAACAGGCTTAAGAGAAAAATACATTTTAGGCTTATCTAAATTGTTATAATTTATTTCTGTAATTTTTCATTCCATACGATAAATGTTCCAAAATGAACAGACTGTAAATTTGCAGAAGTGAATATATATACAATTTTGCTCTGGTAGGGAACGCCATCTTCTTGTATATCTGTCTCATATGTATCCATAACTTGTATTTCCTGGACTGCAGGTTGACAATTTATTTAGCTCTGAAAGTGCAGTGTTTTTGCACCTTGCACTATGAGGAAACTACAATTACATCAACCTAAAAATTTTACTTGTTTGTAATGATTTACGGGCAACAATAAACTTGTTATTAATTAATTTCTGCTTGGTAAATGAAGTTATAATTCATTTGATGGTTGTTAGCTACAATAAAAATTATTTCCCCATCAGTAATTAAGTTTTTTTTTGTCAGAACTTTGCAAGAATTAAATGTGGGGATTTATGTTGTATTCCATTTTTGTTTTCTTTTGTGGCGTTCGTAATTATCTACCGTAACGATCATTGTGTTTAAATAAACTACATCGGGGTCACATACGGCTCGTGAGCTGTCCGGATCGAAATCAAGTTGCAGTGGAAAGTAGGTGAGCAATGTGACCTTTAGTTCTTGCAGTTTCTGGTTTACGTAAACGTTAACATACTGGCACGTTAAAATAGCTTTATGAATTGCATAGAACTGACAAATTGGCTTTTTGCATGCAATTATTGTGTTAGAAATAAATCTACCCCGATACAACATAACGATTCTTCATCAATAAGAACACAATACATGTCGAAATAGAATAGATTTTAAATTATCTATTTGACAGGACTAATTATTAAACTAATTACTCTCTATAAATCAATACACATTTTTCATCTTCCGTTCCTTCATTATACCCAGGTGCTATGTGACGTCGTCCATTCTTCATCACTTCGACCGCCATCACACATTCGTCTGTCATTTGAGTTTCTCCATATACTTTTTTTCTTATTGATTAAAACGAATAAGTCCAATGAGAGACACCATGCAATATTTTCTTTACAAAATTTATCGAAACATTTCTTATTCAAAATGAACTGACAAAAAGACAGGTGTCAGGTATCAGGTGTTGATGCTTTTCTCGTCGTGTATTAATGCTTGCCATCAGATTGTTAAAAAAATCTTGTAATTTCGCCGTCACAATCACAAACGGTCATAAGCGGTTAAAATTTCAGTAAACCTGCGAAACCGGTTGCGAGAAAATTGCCACATAAAAGTTTAAGTAAAACCTTGTTTCCCATTCTCGAGGATGAAATTACCCCGCAGATTGTCATAACACCGCAGAAAGCAGCCGTTTCCTGAAATGTGACCAATAATACCAAATATGGTGGCGAGCGGAGTTGGTCGCATACTCGACGACAAGAATTCTTCTCTTTGATCGGCAGTGAAAAGCACGTGGAGGGAAGCCTCTTGGCGCACCGGAGGCAGCTGCAGAGTCGGAGGCTGTTATTAAGAGGTGACGGTGCGCGCAGCGGTTATGTGGGTTCTGGACCGGCAACGTTAGTGCTTGCGGCAATGCCAATGGTAATAGGGATGAGAAATGATGCAGAGGGTGTTTCCATCCCATGTCACAACGATCTACAGAAGCCTGAGAAAGTAATAATGTCGAGGTTTGTTCGGTACGTCTGTATTTGAAATGAGATACTGCTATAAAATATTAGAACTTTAGTACTCTATAAGAGGATACCTACAGTCCACGTTCTCTGCTGCTACAAACATTAATTTGAAATTAAATAATAAATAATTATGAAATAAATAACAGTTCGGAATAAGAATGCAAACAATTCGGAAAATATAAAAATTGATAGCCACAATTCTGTGAAAGTCTTGTATCTGGTACCGAGAATGTACACGAATTATAGAACTGCTCTCTAAGACAATTATTTGCTGAAATTTTATCTCAGGTTTATGGTACGTAGACAAGACTTTTCACATGCGTTTTCTGCTAGTTGTTTCTGATTTTTCTTTGAAGTAGAATCTTTCTCTGGAGGAGAGTTGATGACTCCCGCCTCTGGGCGACGGCGTCACCTTTGAAGCAAGTCTCAGCGGAAAGTTCTTAAGAGACAAATAAATAATTATAATTTGAAAGCCGGTCTACCGTCCGTTGTTGAAATCATTGCTGGGTTGGTGCGTCTCCGTTTCTCTAGGGACATCAAAACGGGAGGATGTTTTCATGTTGTTTGACGTTTGTTAAACGAATGCGGTCTCAGTTGCCTGCTTCATTCCTAGTGAGCAGCATCAGTCCAATCTTGGCGCTTATTTTGCCGAGAATACCCAAAATATATTTATGGATTCTTTAATGTGACGCAACGCGACAAAGACGGCCGAAATTTCGGGCTTCGAAAATCCGCCCACTTCAACCGGGTTTGTATAGAGTGCGAGAGTTCAGCGGGAACAACATTGCCTCTGCAACATCCTTGGTCGGGAGGTTGTAGCGTTAACAGTTTCGACGATGGCAAAATTTCGAATCTGACAACATAGACGAGTCGATTTCAACCACTTCCTGTAGGAGAATTCTAGCCGCCGCCTGCGCTGATCAAATTCCGTGGTTTCTCTATCAATACCAGGCGCCAAGGAAGTGCGCCTACTAGGCGTCTACCAACACACTGGCCACAGGCCGCGGGTAATCTTTCCTTCATTATTGTCCCTCTTCTCCCCTTACACGCACTTGCTTTTTTATTTAAATTTCACGCACTTGTCAGGTGCTTAGAGTTTTTCCCAGCTGGAGTGGTACCCCATTATTGGGGGAAAATTCCTGTAGAGGAAAACTACACTAGTCGACGTGAATGTCGGCGGCAGATATCACTTTTCAGCAGGCGAGGAATATCGCCACGTTCCGGGATACATGTACTCAGTTCTTGATTTATAAAATTTTAGGTCCCAGAACGCGTACCAAAGTAATTATTAATTTAATAGAAAAATGTTATTTATATGTAATAAAATTTAATAATTATTCCCGAGGTACCGGAACGTCCTTCCGTCAGAAATCAAGCCCTGCATGCACTACACTTACGGGTCTAATACCCTTAGTAGTTGACGCACCCACCGGGAACGGTAGCTCTGTGCATCAACTGATGTCACTGCAGCGCCTCTGACCGGGACGTCCTAAGTTCGAGTCCTGACGGCGGCAGGATTTTTGACACTAGCTTTTCAGCTAGGACGATTCAGTTCTGGAGAATAATTCCAGCGGCCGGCTGCTCTGATCGGTAGTTACTCCGATCAACAACAGGCGAATGCTGGAGGAGTACCCTAACAAACGGGCCACGGACCGCGCGCTATCTTTCCTTCCTATTCCTTGCCCTATCCTCTTTTCTTACTAACACACACACACACACACACACTAACATGCACTACGCTACCACATATGCCGGGAGACCGGTCGGGAGCTTAGAGCTTGTCCCGGCTGGGGCGGTGCCCCGCTGGTGGGAGAATCCTGGTTAGGGGGGAACCCCACTAGCCGACGGCAGGTCGGCGACGGAGCTCGCCATTCAGCGGGGGAAGATCACCGCCATCTCCCGAGGAAAACATGAACTACACTAACGGGAATAATGACCAAAGCAGTTGACGCGCCCGGAAACACGAAAAAATCAATCAATCAATCATTGACGCACGCAGAATAAACATTCAGTCATTCGCTCAAAAATCCGTCGTCCACGGCGGGATTTGAATAAGCGGCGCATCGAACTCACGAAGCGGCAATTCCAACCGCTGATCCATCGAAGCCGCTGAGCGGCGGTCGGAGGCGGGCAGCGGTAGGGCCGCGGACGGAGGCGGCCGCCGTCACCGGTCATGCGGCTCACGTCCGTCCAGAGACCACCGCCCCTCCCGCCCCCGCCCCCGCCCCCGCCCTCGGCTCCGCCGCAATGATACACTGAGGCGGGCATTGTTCTCTCGCGCATCTCGTGTGCGAGGGGTGGAGTCGACGCACCGACGCCGGCGCCGCCTCCGACCACTAGAGGTCGCCGCCGCCGCCTCAGGCCTTCACCTATGCAGGTGCCGTGCCACGAGCGTGACTCATGTCAAGAGCAGCTTGGTTAGCTATCTTGGTACTTACGTTCTTAGCCCATGGATAGCTTACCCTTATTTAGACCCATAGCGTTGCCTTCAATGGAACCAATGTTGATGATACGATCTTCGAAATGTTATTGTAAAACTGTCTTGGTACTAGCCATTTTAAAACATGAATTTATATTTGGCCTTTATTTGACTCAAGGATTAGAGAATGACTCATCTGAAATGTTGTTTTTGTAAGCACTCTGCGTAGTAATAATTTTAATCAATGTATGTGTACGTAACATTCATTACGGCTTCTGCTGTCAAACAGAATTTGCTGAGCAATGAATACATAACAAGTAGCTGCAATTTATTACACTGATGGACATCAATCTCCTTCTCTAATTGGTATCCCGCGTCGATTACAGATTAATTTTACTGTTGCTTTCAAGAGGTGTTGGGTGACTGTTTACAAAGAGTTGTGCAAGCAACAAAAATTCAGTTCTCACGAAATGTAATATATTAAATTAACGTTCCTCGGAAGTCATTCGATATCATGATCTCATTATTAACTTGATTATCTTACAGAATAAATAGTGTGTACACATACAATATCTTAGACACACTCATTATGTAGTTCTCTCCCCACCCTCAACGTACACATGTGATTTGTGAACACCAAGAAAATGCAAAATTGTGATGTTTTGAATAATTACTTCTGACAATTTGGTATCTCTGTTCCTCGTAGTGCTACTGATTTATAACGTGCATTTATTACACTATAAATATATCAAATGATTCATTATACTCATCACGATTCATTAAACACATATCATTTTGGTGTTTATATTCATGTTCGTAATGATGTTTTAATATTTTGGCAATTATCTTATTAATATTGATAAGAATGTAGTGTACTTAAACATAGGTTACGATTTTAAAATAAAAATGCCAATGAACAGGGCAAGAAATAAAATTCACACAAAAAATGTCATTCCACAACTTTTACTCAAACCGAAACTGGAAAGTAAGAGCGTATGTTCTGAATACAACAAACTTTCTTGCTTTCCGCAGGCGATAAAGGACAAAGATAGAACGGAAAGAGTGGATTGAACGCAAGTCACAGAGACGCAGAGGCTAATGCATAAAAGATTCGTAACGGGAGCACCATGACCGTGTAAGTAGGCGGGGTGTACCTATACTGCGTTCATGATGAAAAGGAATTTTCTTTGCGGATGATGAAGAGACCATTGTTGACCAGCGTTACTGGATTATTTTTTCTGATTTGAAATCGCAATTAACGTTCCATAAGATGGTTTTAGGGGCACGTTTTATATTTGCATTTAGGAAAATAAATCTTGTCAGAAGAGGAAGTTACAAAACCAACTCCATTTGAATTGTGATGACATCGAACAATTTCATTAATTACATTTTATCGATTACTTTCAAATGGAGTTTAGGAGTAAAAGAGAATACAAGGGTCAGCATACATTTTAGGAAATAATAATTTATAATTTCAATTAAACCACATGTGACAAAGTTTCCTCTGAAACCTCCTAAAGTCACCCTCCCAGTTCCTCTGAATCGGAGATTATTGTAACTTACAAAATGCATGTGTATAAAGCAATTATTTAACTGAGAAATGCAGTCTTAACGTAAGATTTTTTTACGTTAAAGTGTGTGTTTGTGTGTGTGTGTGTGTGTGTGTGTGTGTTAATGTGAACTTAACGGGGAAGGGGGATACATTCACATCTCCACCTTCCCTTGACTTATTTCCGTTATTGAACAAAGTGAGACTGCAGACAGCAATTCCTCAACAATGAAAACAACACTTGACATTTGGGAGGTTTCGTGGCGAAAATCTGCACGTTTCTCTTATATATTTGGCAAGTCTGGCTAGCGAACACATCCATACTTCAGTGTATTCTATCCGGTCATAAATTTAAAAACTACTATACAACTTCCTATTCATATTTCGAATCCTATTTTTGATGAATGGATTTTTAATCAAAAAGTTTCTAGAGTAATCAAATGTCGAAATTTTATCAACTGCCGTTAGGAAGTGTCACCTATTTCTACAGAACATATTAACATTCAACTAAAAAAATTTTGCAGAAGCTTATTATACATTTCCCCTTCATTATAAACTAGCATGTTCTCCTTCAAAATTGTAATGTAACTTCGAATTATCTGAGGAGCTGAGACTACGATATCCATGGACAGATACGAAGTTTTAATAAAACACCATTTCGATTTCGATATTTGAGTAATATTATTAAAATAATATGCAAATATTGATGTACCATACTGTATCAGTTATTGAATAAGTTTGCAATCAATAGATTTAGTGAATTCGCAGTAATAATACAAGGAATTGCCGTAACTAAAATGAAGCCATACCTGTCAGAATGTCATTTTCTGACAGTTGGCCAGCAAAAACCTAAGATCTAAAATAAGCCGATCTACAGCTGAGATTCGAAACGTCAGCAACTTTAACAGATAAGCAAGAACAAAGCAAGAACTACCGGTCGTATTGGGTGAACTTGCTTCTCATGCTCTCCACAGCTGTTTCGTGAGTTGCCAGCCCATGCGACTGAAAATAATCTTTGTCGATCTCGAAGGCGGCGTTGAGGGGTGAGGCAAACAGGAACAGGACTAGCTCTTCCCTCTGCCCGACCCTGACAACAACACGTGCTCATCGGGCAACAGCTCAGGTCTGTGGCTGGCATTACGATGCAGCACCGAAGGCCAATTGACTGTGAATTACTCCTACCCCTTGCGTTGAAATAACAGTTCCTTTCCGCATCGATTAGTTTCGTCAGCTGCTGCAATAGTATTTCCAACATGTTTAACCTTCAAGGAACACATTTTTAAATTATTACATTACGAAATTCCCTAAATGGTCTAATACTTCCACACAGATTGAATTGTTTCAAAACATTTTTTAATTCCGAATCGGATATTTTCCTATAAACATCGCCATGTGATTTTGGGGGTAATAACTAATGGTGTTACAACATACGTTCTTGTATTATTGTAATGATTAATAGAAGTTGAAATAATTTTATTCTCTTAATCATTGTAACTTCTATCGTACAAACTCTTCACCCTTGAGTTCAGTGAATTGTGCTCTATACTTACAAATGTATTCAAGTAACAAAAATGTTTCCTATGGGCCAGTATTTGAACCCGAAACATCTATCTCTTCAAGAAGCGCTTTACCAAACTACTAAAAAAATCTAAAACCAGAGTTCCCAACCACTAAACTAAAACTCAACTAAAACTAAAACCAGAGTTTCTGGACCACAGTCCCCTATAGATGAAAATAAATTCCAACGTCCCCTAGTCCACTACAGTTACTTTTATAATAAAATATCAAAATATTAAAAATCAAAATATATTGTTTCAAATTATTTGTACCTAATTTATTGTATGTTTATCATAAGTAGACATTAAAATCATAAAGTAGACATTAATAAAAAGACAACGAAACATACAATACAATTACTATTTATTATTTTTTAAACAAACACAAAGTCAATACGAAATAAAAAATAATGTGATGAACACAAAATTAAAAATAAATAATAAAAATAATGAGGTGGTTGAAGCTGGCGGAGTTCAGTGTTGATAGAGTTGATAGTGTAGGTAAGCCACAACCGCTTCTGTTGAGTGCTTCAACACCCCTTCTCCCTCGTTTGCCATTGGATCTACTACCACCCCATGGAAGGGTAGAAAGCCCATTTGGGCAGATTCGCCTCCGTTGGGAATCTACGGGAATGTAGTAAACTCATTATTCTGACTCCTTAGACAGCTCTCTCAAAACATAGTGAAAACCATTAAGATTTTTAAAATATATAGATTAAAAGATCTAACAAATAAGGATTTGATTGTATTAAGAGAGAAGCATCTAGTTATAATACTAAAAGGATAAAACTGAAAAAGTGATGACTTTTGCAATTTTCGTAATTTCAGATATTTTACTGAAAATCTAAACGGCATATGCTTCATTTGAAAGCTTTGCTCAATTCTTGTAGAAAATAAAATGTTAGACAAAATTTGGAACCAATTTTGGGAGAATTTGTGTTTGCATTGCGATTGTTGGGAAACGTTCATTTTGCTAAAAATGTAATGTAGGCTTTTTGTTAGGCGCTAGTTTTGTTCAGAAGTGGAAAGATATTTCGAAGAAAATACCGTTTCAGTGTCAGGGACGCTCAAAACGTGTATTTCCGTCAACTTCTCGACATCGATTGTTTGCGGCATTATATGATACTCTTTGCAGGAGAAAGAAAAGAACCATAAAAAGTTCTCTTCAGGTAATGAGATGAAACGCGCCACACTCACAAGTCTAAAATTGTTTTGCAGGCGAAGGAGGCTATTCTAAGAAAGAGTGGAATGTATTGAGGCATCCGACACTCAAAAGATTCTTTAAGAAAATATACAAAAATAAAATTTAAAAAAATAGAAACATATTTGTCAAGAAATATTAAGAAACAAGATCTTAATTTCGGGTAAAAGAAGTTCATTATAACAAGAAAACATTCTCTTTGAAGGTTAACAGTACAGTTTGATACAAGATTTTGAGTTTATTCCGCAACACGAGCTAGAAAGCTGCCCTTCTCATTATGTATATTAGTGAACATGGCTGTGTTTTCTTGAAATGTAGAAACATTTGAAATACAACAGTTATTTGGTGCTTCATTTTGTTATTAATTCATATATGTAACATTTGATCTTCGGTTCTTACATGCTAGTTTGTTATTCTAAAAGCGGATGATTAAAAGTTAAGGCATAAAATGAATATAGAGTAGTTCTGTATCATAGGCATACCTGCTTAGAGATTTAACCTTACAGTGGACCGCAAATGATAGTTAAAAATATATCATTAGAGTCACAATAAAGTCTCAAATAAAAATGTTTTAATTCATAAATATGAAAATAAAATTGTGTCTACCTTACTAATTGCACAGCTTTCAAATATACGAGTATTTCTTTAACTGATGTTTTAAAATTTTTGGATTCTTGGAATTTGAATTATAAATGAGAGGAAATTATGAAATAATTATATTTCATAATAATGTTGTTTGCACTAGATGACCTAGCAGCGCAGTGTGCGTTGGGAACTCTTCTGCAGCAACTCGCCGCATATCGACGGAAAACAAATCCAATTTCGGATGCTACCGTATCTTCCAGGACATGTGAAAGCCACTCCCCCAGGTGATATGTTTTTGTTGTTTTTTGTTGAATTACTGAAAGGGAACTCTCCCAATCTTTTGATTGCTTAAGTACTCGATTGGTTGGTTGGTTGGTGATTCCGGGCGCGTCAACAGCTTAGGTCATTAGTCCCGTAAGTGTAGCGCATGCTTTTTCCTCGGCAGATCGGTGATCTTCCCCCGCTGGATGGTGAGATCCGGCGCCGACCTACTATCGTCTAGTGAGGTTTCCCTCTAACCTAATGATTTTCACCCCCATATATCACATACAATTTTTGACTGTTTTTGACTAAATAAATAAACCAGAACTCTCACGCTAGCGGGGCACTGCCACAGTCTGGACAAACTAAGCTCCCGACCGGTCTCCTGGAATATGTGGTAGTGTAGTGCATGTTAGTGTAAGTGTGTGTGTAATGGGAGAGGATAGGCCAAGGAAGAGGAAGGAAAGATCGCGCGCGGTTCGTGGCCCGTTTGTTAGGGTACTGCTCCAGCATTCGCCTGGTGCTGATCGTATAAACCACAGAAAACTACCAATCAGAGCAGCCGGCCACTAGAATTGTCTTCCAGACAGCAACTGAATTCGACCCAGCTGAAAAGCTAGTGCCGAAAATTCTGCGGCCGTCAGGACTCGAACCTAAGACCTCCCGGTCAGAGGCGCTACAGGGACATCAGTTGATGCACTGAGCTACCGCTCCCGGTTTAAGGACTCGAAGACTTGTAGTTCGGCCCTGAAGATAAATTAGCCACACTGACTAGTCCTCGTTTACCCCTGTAATGTGTCTGTAAGCATCACGTTTACTAAACCAATGCGTTGAAATTGAAAGCGGTGGCGCCGTATTAACCACTTCGCACGTTTTCATTGTGTTTGATTGCTTCCCCTCGTGTAAGAAGTCCACAAAAAGCAGCAATAAAAGATTATACAACATTATGAGCCAAACCATTAAGACGTACGTGACCGGGAATGAGTTTGTCAACGGAGCCCGCACCATCCATCCGTGTAATAACTGAATGCCCTATGACACTGAATTTCCGAGTACTCGTCGACATTATATCAAGTTACATGAGTGTCCTTCCCTCGTCACACCCGGTCAAGCAACATACCTCCGCGACAACTCCAATGTCATTCCTCTTCCGAGCAGGACGAGCAAAACCCAACCGTTGAAATGCGCCTTCCCCGAGTGTACATTACGCGTTTAATTTAAGACGCACGCAGACAATGACAAGAACGTAAAACAAACGACGGTGTGGAGGTTACTGTCGGAAAGGGCGGCGCGCACAGCTCCGCGCTGTGGCCGCTGGCTGAACCACGACCGGAGACAATGGAGCAGCGTCTAGAGTGAGGTTCGTTACGAGCGAAGCGAAATTAGGCGCTGGGGGGGGGGGGAGTCACCGGCGGTGCATTTATACAGGGGTGGAAAGGGCGAATCCATTAAGGGAGGAGAGGGGATTGAACCCCCCTCGAAGTATTTACTTCAAATATTAAATAGTGATTTCTAATTCTAACACCCTGAACTTATGTGGAACTTATGTGTTTCTGAAAAAATTAATATTGAAATTACATTTTATATAATGCAAATTAATAACTTCCATTACATATCCTTTGTCAATCCCCGCCTCTCCCTGAAAAAATGTATGTACGGTCCTAAAGGGTGGTATTGCGGTAAAAAATGTTCAGAACTTTGGGACCAAACTCATTGGAATGCAAAACCTGTAGAAATCCCGTAAATATCTGAAGAAATACCTTTAGTGTAACGTGGAATTGCGGTAAGGGTGGTATTGCGGTAAAAAAATATTCAGAACTTTGGGACCAAACTTATTAGAATGCAAAACCTGAAGAAATGCTGTGAATATCTGAAGAAATACCTTCAGTGTATCGTCCGTGGGCTGCAATAGTGGCAAAATTCAAAAACTCAGGTGTGGAGATAAATGACTTTGAAGTGTTCACTGAAATGTGCCATTCTTGTATTCACAGTTCTGCCATTTGTTGGTGGAATTCTGTACTAAAAGATATACTGCTGTTGCTGCTTGAAGGTACACCAATCTGCAATTCTGAAGAGTGCATTATTTCAAAGTTCGTATTTTTTGCGTTGTGTCGTTATTGAAACCCACGAACCATATTTCGTACTGAACGTTCTGGCTCCTTGTTTCAACCGTAACCATAAGATGGGATGATGGTATGACAAAATAGTTGAACGAATGATAACGAATTGATGTAAACTAAATTGTTCTGATAATAGCAAATTTGTTTGTGGGTTACGAAATTTAGGAATTTTGTCATCTCATGCCGATTTTCTGGTCAAATGTTACATTTAATCAAAGGAAGCACTTGAAAGGATATCCTTCAACCTTACTATTTTTTCTACTACTGTCACTATCACTGCCGCATTGATACTATATTTCCTCTTCTGCCGTCTCCACCACACAATTTTAACCTATACTTCGTGCCTGGGAACCTACGGACTCTGTGATATCAGCTTTTCATTCGTGTTTTGTTTTCTTTCCTGTGTATGTATATCTTCCTGTCTCTGTTTCTTCCTTGTCTATCTGTATGTCTGTCTGCCAGACTGTCCGTCCATCTGTCGGTATATCTGGGTGTCTACTGCCTGTACGTATACATATCTGTGCCTGTATGTCTGTCTGCATGTCTGTATGTCTGTCTGTGTATCTGTATGTATGCCCGTCTGTTCGTGTTTTTGTGTGTAGTATATATACGTATGTATGTATATATGTATGCATGTATCTGTCTCTATACCTTTCTCTTCTTTTATTTTCTTCCTCATACTTTTCTTTATTCATTTATTCATTTTATTTATTTTTCTATTTATTATTAATTTATATATTATTATTAATTTATATATTATTATTAATTTATATATTATTATTAATTTTATATATTATTAATTTTATTTATTTATTTTTTAATTAATTTATTTTCTTACTTATTTACTCATTATTAATTTACTTATTTATTTATTTACTATTCTTCCTTCCTTCCATGTTTCTCTCTCGTTTCCTCCGGGTGGCAGGCGGGCGAGCAGGCTCCGGCGCGGAGACAATGGCGCGCCGGGCGGGCATGGCAGGGCCGGGCTTGGCCTGGCCGCGCAGCGTGGCGTTCGTTAGAGGGCGTCGTGGCCGCGCGGGCGACGACGCCATTGTGCTGTCGCGGGGTCCGCGCTCGTTACCCGCGCCTGCGCAGCGCGTGGGCGAGCCAATTTAGAGGCTCGCGGCGACGCGCGACCGCGCACCGGCGCTGTTCTCGACCTGCGTGCGCCTCGCTTCCTGGGGCGGGCGTCGCTCCGCTGCCCTGGGGGCGGTTAATGAGTGTCCGCTTCATTGGTTCGCTGGAGCTGTGAGAAATAAGGTACACTGGGAAGTTGGCATGCTATTAGGCGGAATCAATTTTATGCCGTTTGGTTGTAGGTGTGACGAAGAGGCACGTCTCCAGAACAAATAATCGTTGGGGCTTCTTTGGAGAGACTATTTTTTTTCTTTATAATAAAATGAAATAATTTTCTTGCAATTTCTAGCAGGGAATATGCGCGTATTCTAATTCTCAATATTTGTAGAACAAAAATCTCACGAACAAAGTTTTATATAACATACTGTTAGAAATTGCAACATGCGCATATTCCCTGTAACATACGCATAATCCAATTCTCAATATTTGCAGAAGCAAAATCTCATGACCAAAGATTTTTGATCAAATACGATTCCAAATACTTTTTTACTCTTTTATTGTCCAGATATTGCGAAACATTTTAAAATAGGAAAAAACGTTCTATTCCTGAGAGGAGCAGCGTTTTAATTTTTAGATTGGATTAGCATGATTTAGATATAGATCTTTCCTAGTCATATTGTACATCATCTTGTAGCGCATCCTCTTGTCACTACATTGAAACATCCGCCTGCAAGTTCCCTTCAAACTCCAAGTTCGACAAAAGCTCATGCCATCGCCCCTCGCCGTCCGCCTGCGCCGTGTCTGGCTGTCGGCGGCGAGGCGGGTGACCAGCGGGCGGCCGCTAACGACGCGGGTGTCGCGGGAGCGCGCTCGACGCGAGAGGTCGTGGGCGCGCGGGTGCGCCAATTTAAGGTTCCCGCCGCGGCCGGCGCTGTCCGCTGGTCGCCTGCTCTCCTTGTCGCCGGTCGAGCGCTGTCGTAGTCGTCGCCTCCGCCGCCACCGGTGCCCTGCCGCCTCCGCGTCCGCCCTCACCTCCGGCTATGCCACCTCCACCTCCACAATGTCCCACCCCCAAACGCTTCCGGCTCCACACCCCTTCCACCTTCGCCTCTGCGTCAACCTTCACCTCCACTTCTGCCTCTATCTCCGCCACCAACTCCGCCTCCATCCCCAAATCCGCCTCCCCTTTCACATCCGCCTCAACTTCCGCCTCCATCTCCGCCTCCACCATCTCCACCTTCACCACCTCCGCCTCCACCACCTCCGCCTCCACCACCTCCACCTCCACCACCTCCACCTCCGCCCAAACCTCCGCCCAAACCTCCGCCCAAACCTCCGCCCAAACCTCCGCCCAAACCTCCGCCCAAACCTCCGCTACCACCTCCTCCTATTCCTCCGCTGGGGCGTGTGGCTCCGCCATCGCCACCAGCATCGCCGCCGCCGTCGCTGCCGCGCTGTCCCGCGGCGCGGACACGCGCGTGCCCCGACGTTCGCCCGCGTAATTGGCACGGCGCGGCGCGGCGCGGAGCGGAGCGGAGCAGCGCGGGGCGGGGTGGGGTGGCACGGCGTGACCGCTCGCGCGCCGTCTCGCTTGCCTGGGCGCGAAGGCGCGGCGCGGCGCGGCGCGGCGCGGCGCGGCGCGGCGGCGCTGGCCGATGCCGGGACTCTTAAAACCCGGAACTGCTTGGGATTGAACACATTTCTGGGTATGTTTCCGTGCGACCTAGGCTCTATTCGAAACATAATTAATGTACGCCTGAGTACACTAATGTACACTATTAAATAATAATAAAAATAATAATAGTAATAATAATAATAATAATAATAATAATAATAATAATAATAATAATAATAATAATAATAATAATAATAAAGTCTACCCCTTGACCCAGAAGATTGCGGCAGCCGTCGTCTACTCCGAGGAAGTTGCGAGTTCGAGTCCTTCGCAACCATGGTCGTATTTGTGATTATCTCTTCAACCCTCATCATCATCCTATCAGTTCATAATTTGCACTTCAAGGCGTAACAAGCGTTGAAAAGCTGATCCTAAAACGTTTACTTACAAATTGTGTAGCGTGGTCAGAAATGGCCAATATAATAATGTTAATATGAATAATAAAATAATACAGTAAAAATAAGGTACCTATTTCGCCCGCCTGCATCTTTAACAATCTTAAGTGATACTTACATCTTAAGTGCTTGGACCCCAATGGCTTACACCAATTCCATGAACAGATTACTGATAAAATGTTAGATCACAAGTGCAGAAAAATCAAGATTTTCCGAAATCTTGGTTTTTTTAAAAACTGAAGATTCTAAAATGTTATAGTTTGCACATTATTAACTTAATATATTATACGAGTTTAAAATGTTTTAAAAACTTTAAAAAATGTAATCTTTCTGAATTTTCTTCTATTGGTGTCACTCAGGCGAACCGGCGAACAATTTCATCACCGGATACCAAGACAGGATTAAAATGAATAGCTAAATAAATATGTTATTTTTCTTGCCAACACATTTAAAGATATGCAGCTGATTTTACACCACATTAACTACCAAGTACTAATCTTCTAATATAGAAAGACTTTCCAAAACGTAACAATGAGTACTATTGTTAATCGTAGGCATTTGTTTTAAGTGGGCAGACCTCTCCTTGTTGCCGCAGTGCTTCAGTGGGAATTGTTGCACCCCAACAAGAAAATACCATCTCCGAGGTTATATCACTACTCAATGCATCCCGAGAGCAGACTCGCCAGTTAACAACTTTAAATCCACTATTTGGCAGATCCAGATACAATTTATTCGTTCACAATGAAACATGAAAAAGAAACTAAAGAAATTTAATGAATCATGATCAACGCTCTCCAACTTAAAACGGATTTCTCGTTCCTGCGGGCGCGACTACGGGGACTAACTGGACATCTGCACCATGTGTCGCCAACATCTCTACTGGTCGTCCCACTGGGTCACCCTTCAGCTCCGCGGAGGGTCGCCGCCTCAAGAGGCGATCCCAACGGCAGTGGTGCCCCTGCTTTAGTCGCAGCGGTGGACGCAGGGCCAGCTCATCGCGGCCACCCCTGCGGCGGAGGGCGGGTGCAGAACGGCGCGTCTTCAGATAAGTTTTAAGTTATGTCTTTCAATTTTCGAAAATTGCATAAGTTCAAACTTTTTTTGGTATCTTCCTACTACAATGAAGATAGAGAATTTCTCTTCTGAATGAAATGTATTTTCTACAAGTAGATATTTAAATTAGAATATGAATAATTTTTTGAAAATATGACAAGTTTTGTGTAAAATAAAGGCATATTTTAAAACAAGATTTTCTCAAAATGGGTTCCAATTTTTTCATTTAACCTTTTAATAGGGTTAGAGCTAAAACATTCAATGAAATAAACACCATTTTGATGTATTCTTTTGATTTTTCAAAATTTACAGCAAAGTAATTTTTTATGTGTTTCATGTCGTCATGTCGTCATTTTCTCAAAAACCACTCCAAATTTTGCAACTGAAATTTGCATTTAAGACTACGTCTTAACCTTCTCTAATATTCGTAAAGTCATATTTCAATTTACAATTAGAGGCTGAAAAATTGAGAAAATGTGGAAAAAAATTTTAGGCGTCGATAGGTAGCAGCTAGGAGGAAGGTAGGGCAATACAGAAAAACTTTTCTAGTATAAAAAATTAGAAAACTAACTAGTAGGAGGAAGTCTAAGACGTAGCACCACTAGTTTCTAATGGCAGTATTTGATGGGTAGTAATTCTAAGATACGCGGAGGAAAACCTTCGGAATGCCGCACATTCCCACTATCTCTTCATTGTTCTGCCGCTCTTCAGTGGAAATTGTTAGGATCCAACAAAAAAGTGCCGTCTCCAGAGTTACTTCACTAGTTGGTGGAGCCAGAGAGCAGACGCGTTAGTTGGATCCTTTTTCATAACAGAACTTTCAATTCACTATTTTGCAGATTCAGATACTATTTATTTCGACCTTCAAAATGCAATATGAAAAAGAAACAAAGGAAAATTTTAGTCAACCAATCCCAACGCTCTCCGACGTAAGATTAAACCACCCCATGCAATCTCGTTCCTGTGGGCGCGACCAACTGTCTTCACCAAGTCTCGCCAACACCTTTCTCGGGACGGCGTTCCATTGGGCCGTCCTCCATCACCGCGGAGGGCCGCCGCCTCACCCGTTGCCCTGCAGTGGTCGAGTGCAGTGACTCAAGTGCCCCTGCATTAGTTGCCCTTCATCGCAGAGGGCGCAGCTCACGGCGGCCATCCTGCGGCGGAGGGCGGGGCAGAGCGACGGTCGGAGGGGCTGTGGCGTGGGAGGAGGTGGGAGGCCGACGGTCATCGCGCCGGAGACCCTAAAGGCGGCTCCACACATTCGGCATTCGCCGACCAGTGAGCTATTGCTCACCCAACCCCGATCATCTGTTGTGTTCCGCGAAAGTTCGCTCCCTTTGAAGTGTCTCAAAGTCCAACACGCGGTGGGTAGGGCGAGCACCGAATGTTCGTAACTCGGCACACAGCAAGCAACACATCCACATTACTTGTGATTCGGCGAGTGGTTGCTGGCTACTCGTCGAATAACGAATGTGTGGAGCCGCCTTAACACGGAGTCCCAACACACATAGGCGTGCGCACGGGGGGCCGTGAGCTTTCAGTGCACGTCGCCCCATATGTTCGAAGCATCCCAGTAGAGAAATGATAAGAAAAATCTGATAGAAGAAGCGAAAGTTTTTTAAAATACACTGCCCTGATTGGATCTTGGCGGATGCATTGTTAAACGATAATGGTGATAATTTCATGAGCACAATAAATTAAACTTCTTAGTGATCCTTACCCGATCTCTACGATTTTTAGGGAAATACTACTGAAAAGAAAATAATAAATTTCCCCTCAGATTTGTACATAAAATAATAAATTCGTGCTTTTCTAAAGCCAATTTAAAATTTGAAAAACATATATAATAATGTATTAGTTTTGATGTAGAAGTTCTCCTTTTAAAATTAAAAATATTTGCAGACCTTCCTAAACGCAAAAAGTTTATGGAGTCATTTTCTAACTAATTCAGTTCCCCTTTCTAAGGCAAAAATTAATGTTTTGCTACTTTGCAAAAAGAACCTTCAAATTAATGTATGTTGATGTGGCTACTGATTGATACAAAATTAATTTATAGGAGGGACGAAAAGATCAGTAGATCGAGGCTATTGAACCCTCAGAATTCAGTAATCGTGTTACGGTTTCTTTTGTATTCTAACGTTTCGTCAAATTAAATTTGATCTCTTTTGAAAACTGATACAAATAACAGAAAGAAATACCCATGCAACTTCTAAAGCACGGTAGACGTTGCACGAAAATCATAATACACGAAAATCAGAGTTTATGAAGATTTCAATTATCTGTATTTAGTTTTTCCCAGATTTGTTTGTCATTGTCACAGATTTTTCTCTTGATACGTTAGGAAGTTGGGGTTATTTTTCTAAGCCGTTCTGGATCGCCTTCTCTGATTTCGGAAGCTTTCCATCTTTCCTAATATCGCGTAATGAAATCGATTCTTTGAATTAATAGTACATTTGTACTTGGAAGACTTTTGTAAACTGCGAACTTACTAAGTCATTTACATATATTCTGAAACACTTACTGTTGAAATTTCCTTCTTCAATGCAAACAGATAATTTCGATTTCTCTGGGCCTCAGAATATAGTAAAAACAGTAAATAGTAAATATAATAATATAGTAAATATAGTAAATATAATAAATATAGTAATATAGTAAATGTAGTAAAAATAGTAAATCAATTGAATATAGTATATATAGTAAATATATTAATATAGTAAATATAGTAAAAACAGTATAGTGTATCAATTGAATCACTTTCTCAGGAAAAAAAGTAAGTAGTAGTACTTTTCTGTCATACGATCAAGGCTGTGGTCAATATTCAAGTATTTTATTGAACCAGTTTCAATGATTTTCCAGGACATTCTCCCCAACACAGGTTCCAAGTCCTTTTTAATCATTTTCTCCTCTTAAATTCTTCCTTCCTCATGTGTTCCAGAGACAAGTAAGAATAATGAAAATATTCTCACACTAATGATTTTCAGAATAGGGTTTCTTCAAAACCTGGGGAAACTTCAAAACATGGAACATGCTTTTAAACGACTTATAATTAATCCATTTGAATAGAATGCCATTTATTTTAATCCTCAGGTAAATATGGTATTTGTTGGCGAATAGGTCGCAGTTTTTAACTTTTTAATAAAAAGTCTATTAAAATGGCGCGTGCCCAAAACCAGCACACGATGCCCAAATCTGGGGATGTGTAATAATGATGTGGCTAGTTCTATAATGTAGCCTCTGAATGTAGTAATGCAAGGAGTAACTAATATAAGATTGAGTATGATTAAATACCTCAATAGAGTTCAGTGAAATTTTGAGTTCATATTTAATTTCCATTCTTTAAGTGAAAATAGTTTTCCAATGCAAATTCTGACGTTCAGTATTCTGTATATATCCATCAAGAAAAACACGATAAGGCTAAATAATCATTTGAAAACAACTGTTGTAATGAAATACCAGATAATAAATATTAAGTCGTTAATTGTTTTAAACGTTAATAAAGAGGTTAATATAAAAATGAGAATGACTTCAGAATTGTGAAATCGAACATTAAATACCATCACAGCGTAAATCTCGAATATTATTTTCTTCAAAAACGATAGCGTTGACTCTTCAATCTTGTGAAAGCATTATCATTATAATGTCAACAGAAATACGATAACCCATTGTTAATTGTGAAAAAAATCCATAATCTTCTAAAATAATACAATTTTTTCTTACATATAAGGAATTTCCCATCGAAGTATTTCTCATTTTCTGGTATAGATAGAATAGACATAATAATATTAAAAGTATTTTTGAAGCAACGACTTATCATCTTGGGGTCTGCAGCTGGCGCCGCGCCGGGGCCTGCGCCACCTGGACTCATTTGGAAGACTTTTACACCGACCACCTACTTACACCTGCATTTTAACGTTATCTACACCAGTTTTGGAAGACTTTTACATCGACCATCTACTTACTACATCTGCTTTTTAACATCGTCTACACCAGTTTTGAAAGATTTTTACACCGACAACCCACTTACTACACCTGCATTTTTAATACTGTCTATACGAGTTTTCGAAGATTTTTATATGTATTTGATGCCTGTTTTTTTTATTGCTGTCTACGCCTATTTTGGAAGATTTTTTATATTGGATGACTACCTTTTTACACCTTTTTTACTGCTGTCTACGCCCGTTTTGGAAGATTTTATATACTTGTTGCCTGCTTTTTTTTTATTGCTTTTTTTTGGAAGATTTTATATATTTGATGCCTACTTTTTTATTGCTGTCTACGCCTATTTTGGAAGATTTTATATATTTGATGCCTACTTTTTTATTGCTTTTGGAAGATTTTTTGTATTGGATGACTACCTTTTTACACCTTTTTTTACTGCTGTCTACGCCTACTTTGGAAGATTTTATATTTGATGCCTGCTTTTTTATTGCTGTCTACGCCTATTTTGGAAGATTTTATATATTTGATGCCTACTTTTTTATTGCTGTCTACGCACGTTTTGGAAGATTTTTTAATATATGGATGACTACCTTTTTACATCTTTTTTTACTGCTGTCTACGCCTGTTTTGGAAGATTTTATATATTTGATGCCTGCTTTTTTATTGCTGCCTACGCCTATTTTGGAAGATTTTTTATAATGGATGACTGCCTTTTTTAATGCTGTCTACGCACGTTTTGGAAGATTTTTATTTAGAAACCTACATTTTATACCGCTGTTTTATATTGCTGTTGGCCTTTGAAAGGTGAGAACGACTTGTTTTTTGTTCAGATTGTTCGATGTATCTAATGAGTATTTTATAATTAAAATATATCGGTATAGTTCTAATATCATCGAATAAATATCTTCCAATATGATATTTTGAATACATATTTTAAACGCAAACTTAAATATTGAATATTTCTGCTGCTTCATTTACCAACAGATACTTCATAAAACATTGAATATTTTATATAATTCAGTGCTATGACGCACGTGATGTTTTTTAAATAGAAAAATACTCATATTTCATTAGTTTTGTAACCACTTGATTATGATGTGTTTCAAAACCATTTGCTAGCCCCTTAAAATTATATTCTACATTCTCAAGTGATTAACTATTGTATAACATCTATTGCGTTATTCTTGAAATCAACTTTTTCTTTTTAACTGTAGTATGCCATTATTCAAGTTTATATCTTCGCATATGAAACCACGAAATTTAATCACTACTCCGAGATGAATAAAAATATATTCATCAACTCTAATTGATCGAATATTTAGAATTGTTTTTTTCGGCAAAGTTTAAATAAACATTGGTAGTGAGATAGTGCTGTGCCCTTTTGGGCAGTATTCTTCCGAAATGAGAGAGTGTCAACGCCCTGTTTTAATGGACGCTGGAATAACCTTTCGGGTACGAATAATTGTTGACATTGGAACACTATAGAATATTATCTGAGAGACATTTTAAAACTACATGTTAATATGGGTAACGAATCCAATTTTGAAACTTTGACTCTCCAAAGCACTTTTAAACATAGATTTATCCTGAAGTAAAAAATAAATAGCAGAAGATTTGTAACGGAAAATAATTTCAAAATAGTGATTACATGTTCGAAAATTCATATGAAATATATCCTTTATAAGAATCCAACCCTGAATTCCCCTGAAATGAATCTGCATGCCGACATAAGGACGTTCCTTGAAAAGTCGATGAATCCAAAAACCTTTTGTTTTCGTATTGCAACCACAAAAAGGGCATACACGCGATGCACGATCGACGGTTTAAAAACAGGTTATGTTTCCACTAGAGACAGATAAATACCTTATTAAAAATATCTATATAATATATCTATCTAGTGGGAAATTGTCTCTTCAGATGCAGGACAGAAATGGCTACAGAAATACTATGAGCTTTCATGCAGGTGTGACAAAGGACACTCGTATTTTCGTACATTTATTCACAGGCTTGCTTCAAATGTAGTTTATGAGGAAGTTTCCAAAGTTTGTATGTGCAAAGATATAAACTTGAATTACGGCATACGCAAGTCCTGAACGATTTCAAGAATAACGCGATAGATGTAATACAATAGTTAATCATTTAAGAATGTAGAAGATATTTTAAGAGGATTGTAAATAGTTTTCAAGCACATCACATTTTGAAAATTTTCAGAGTATAAAGTATGTATAATAATTTGGTATTTCATTACAACAGTGAATAAATTATTTGGTTCCAATACAACACAAGGACGGTTTTTATCCTTGTTGCAGTTTTATACATTTAATTATATATATATATATATATATATATATATATATATATATATATATATATATATAAGTAATCACAATTATTTATTAACTTTGAGCAGCGATTATTTTATATCTTTCTGCTCAGTTTCCTTATCGTCGGCGAGTTTTACAATTGCACATTGACAGACTGCCTGAGTTAGTGTCTGCAAACCCGGAAGTCAGTCAAAATCTCGTTCATATTGCACGAGCATCTCCTAAGCTTCGTAGGGTCTCGAGACTTCCTGCGGTATATGACCAAAGCAGTTAGCTGTGCGTGTTCTCCGGCCAGGGCGGGGAGAAGAGAGCAGGTTAATGTTTCGTCATCGGCGTCGTTGTTGCTGCTGTTGCTATTGTGATCTTAGTATTTCTTTGTATTTGTATTGCTATTGTAGTCTTAGTCTTTATTTGGCGATGGATGATAGGGGTGTCCAAAAGTTAGGGGAGGTTAAGCCAACCACAATTCGCTATATGGTGAATAAAACCTTTGCCTTATGCGGGACTTGTCTCCATTGGCTCCACGTACTTGGATGATTTTCAAAGTGCCCGCGCCCCAGAGACTAATGTCATACAGTCATGTTTTTAACACAAAATAAAAGTATCGAATCAGGTAAATGAGATGATATTGCCCAGCCATTAACTGATTTATTGTCAGAGATCTGTAGGACCGCTTTGAGTCTCTCTTGAGTGCCTAATGCGACTCGTTGCAGGTACGGCTATGCCGCTGGGCTCTCTGCCAATAATCCTGTTGATGACCAGTTTACATGTTTTCATTTACTTCATTCCAAGAGTAAGATAACATCCATGCCAAATCCCGACCTAATTGTAATTGTTGCTTTTTTAGTTCATCTGAAAGTCCTTGCAGTAACTTTTTTTTCTTCTCGAAGAGTCCTGAACTAGATCATGTGATTACCTTACCATCGGGTGAAGAATTTGCTATGAAACCTTCATCCTGAATTCGTGCTTCATGAAGCTTGCAGTGCTATACTCTTCTGGGCTAGTGAATCGGAATAGTTCTTCAAAATATCTACATATCTACATTATACCGCCCCAATATAAGTCTTTTTTTATTGCATTTTGAAAATGTGCATTAAAATGTTCATTTGATTGCAATATTTTAAATGAGTTCATTGCTGGTTTGGTAGTGCCAATATTTTTTTTCGAAACACAGTTTCTCAGTAAGCAATTGATAATATCAAGTTCTTTCATATCAGGAGTACACAAGAGGATAACATTTTGCTACCTTACCACCAGGTGAAGAATTTGCTATGAAACCTTGATCTTGAATTCGTGCTTCATGAAGATTGCAGTGCTGTACTTTTCTGGACTTGTGATTCGGAATAGTTCTTCACAATATCTACATACCTACATTAACCTGCCCCAATATCTTTTTATATTGCATTTTCAAAATGTTCATTAAAATCCAGAAGACAGAATTTCTTTGATTGCAATATTTCATTGCTGGTTTGGTAGGGCCAATATGTTTTTACGAAACGCATCTCAGTAAGTGTTTGATAATAACAAGTTGTTTCATATCAACAGCACACATGAAGATAACGTGATGCATCGTCCTGTGCACAGAAGCTCAACGCGCTCGTATTTCACGGTGCATAACACCTTTGGATTACGATTATGTAGTCTGTGTAACTCACAACTTGTGTATATGTCTGCCCCCTTTGTGTACGTTTGTTGAACCTCTCCAGAAACAAAAGTTTACTGAACACTTGCGATGTCGTCGTATCTGAGCATGCGGGTGGGGAAGGCAGGTCGGGGGTCCACACGAGGAAGATGACAGAGACCTCTGCCGGAAGGAGTAAGAATAAATATGGAGACTAAAAAAGCTGGAATTTTTGTTGGAGAAGTTGCGAAGCAAATACATCTATTTCGACAAGAAGCAGTGGGTTCATGAAAAATGTTAATATGAATTGAACCAAATCAAAACATTAGAAATATAAAGCGAAAGAGAAACTGACAAATTAGCTCATGCGGAATAAAAATGGATGAGAAAGTATCCAAGAAAAATGATGCGGGTGTATGTAGGGTAGAAAAATGACACGGGTGTATGTAGGATACAAATTTTACTAGAATTATTATCCTTCTATTTGAATCATTATTATTATTATTATTATTATTATTATTATTATTATTATTATTATTATTATTATTATTATTATTATTATCTTTCTATTCTGAAAGTGATTTGTTAAACTTTCTTTCAACTGAATTTTATAAATTACAGAAATATGTGTTTCAAATCAATATTATGATGTTTTGAAAGTTTTATTAAATGAGAATAAACTTTTTCGTCGAAACAATAAGCAACTGAAACTTTAAAGAGATTGCAAGGAAGTGGGAGGATCAGAAGATGAAGGACAAGTTGAAGAAGATTATTTCAAAAAATGAGGAAGAAAATAAGACAAAAATAATGCAAGGTAGATAGGAGAAATAGAGCATTGAGAAAAGGTCACGAGGAAAACAAGACGAACAAAGCACACAATATATTTCCCTCGTAAAACGGCAATAAATTCCCAGGATAAGACGAAGAGAGAGGGCAGATAGTGGGTGCCCGAGGCGGAGGCGAGGGTGGAGACCAGACTGACGGGGGGCGGGGGCGGTGATGAGGGTGAGGGTGAGGGTGAGGGCGGTGGCGGGGGCGGGGGCGAGGGCGAGGGCGAGGGCGAGGGCGCGGGCGAGGGCGAGGGCGGGGGCGAGGGCGGGGGCGAGGGCGGAGGCGAGGGCGGAGAAGGCGGAGGCGAGGGCGGAGGCGAGGGCGAGGGCGAGAGGGCGAGGGCGAGGGCGAGGGCGAGGGCGAGGGCGAGGGCGCGAGGGCCAGGACGTGGGCGAGGGCAGGGGTAAGGGCGAGGGCGAGGGCGGGGCGGAGGCGCGGGCGGAGGAGAGGGCGGAGGCGAGGGCGCGGGCGAGGGCGAGGGCGGGGCGAGGGCGAGGGCGGAGAAGAGGGCGGAGGCGAGAACGGAGGCGAAGGCAAGGGCGAGGGCGAGGGCGAGGGCGGAGGCGAGGGCGGAGGCGAGGGCGGAGGCGAGGGTGGAGGCGAGGGCGGAGGCGAGGGCGGAGGCGAGTGCGAGTGAGTGCGAGCGAGGGCGGGGGCGAGGGCGTAGCCGGGGGTGAGGGCGGGGGCGAGGGAGGGGCGGGGGCGAGGGAGGGGGCGGGGGCGAGAGGCCGCCTCCTCGGGCGTTATCTGTGTTTGCGGGCGGGCGGGCGGCGCCGCGAGCACACAGCAGATAGCGGGTGTGTACCGACGCCGGCGTCCGTGGCAAGACGCCGCCCCACCAGAGCCGAAAGTCGACGTCGGCGGCGCACGCGCTGCGGCATGGTGGCGCTGCGGGGGCGGGGCGGGGAGGGGGCGCGAGCGCCGGGGCGCTGCCCTCCTCGCGTCAGGCGACGCGCCCTTCTCGCCCCCACGCGCCCACACGCCCACGTGCAGCGGTTGCCTCCAACACACGGCGCACGAAGACCACGAACAGAAACATCTGAGACGGTGAAGTGCGCCTGAACTTAGAGGATTGAACCGGCTATGATGGCACCGTGGCAACGCTGTTGTTTCTATAGAATTGTTGACCGGGAGGTCCTGCGGTTCGAGTCCGGGCGATGGCGGATTATCGACACTAGCTGTAGAGCTAGGAATGTCTACGGGAGAATTCTTACGGCCTGCTCCATTGATCAGTGGTTTTCCGTTGTTTCTCCGATGAGTTCTGGGCGAATGACGGAACAATGCAAATGGGCTGCCCGTGATCTTTCCATCACCATCCTTGTGCCCTCTCACACACACAGACACACACACATGCATACATACATACCTGCACTACATTACCACACGTATCGGGAGACCAGTCGATCTTGGGGTTTATTCCTGTTGGGGCACTGCCTTGCTGGGAAGATATCTGGAGGAGGAATTAACGCAAGCCGCAGTGTAAGTAGGCGGTGGGCGGGGAAGAAACACTGCCGCTTCGTGGGATGTAACATGCACTACACTCTTGAGCCAAGTTCTTGCCACGCTCTAATAACGCCGTTTGCTTTCGGAACTGCGTGAATCATTTTATAAAGTAAATTTGAAAGTACAAGATGAATTTATCTTCTTTTTTCTCTTGGATAGTTCAAATTTACGAATAGTACATACATTCGACTCCGGTTATAGTGAACCCTCGGTTATAATGAACTTAAGTCACTGGTCCCGTTTCACTAACATTACAAATAAGCATAAGAAGATTCGGTTATAATGAACCAGAACCTCGGCTATAGTGAATGTACGAAATTCAACGTTCTGGAATTTAATTGGATCTCGGATATTATTAGGCGAGTAAAATGGTCTTCTGAGAGTGGGACGGAGTTCCAACAGTGGAAAGGCATTGAAAGATGTCAAGAATGCATTACGATACTTAGAAACGGAGGACAATGCAGAATCAAGTATGGAGAGTGCGCGAAATCTGACTGAAGACTCACTGACTGACTGACTATAGAGAAATGTCAGATGAAAAATGTACGAAGCAAACAATTGAAAATATTTTATTCTTTAAGTACAAATGAAGATACCGAAATTTTCGGTTCGTGCTGTTAATGAATTTTGCAATGTCTACAGCAATAAAATCAATAATTGTGGGGAAATTACATTTAATTTTGACATCATCCGATATAGTGAACCAAACATGAGAGTCCCTAGAAGTTCACTATAACCGGAGTCGAATGTATATCCTTTTCCTTCTTTGTTGCGCCAATGGTCAGAAGGAATATGTTTTGTAACCATAATAAAGAACACAACTTCAGTGCGTGAACAGGTCCCGGTGGCCACCACATCCTGACCTGTGTGCCCCTTTCTGTTAACTACTTCAACTTGTACTCGCCTATTTGCTATTTTATGTCAACATTTCGAAGTTCACCTGACACATCAAATTTTCCTGTTACGAAAAATGCTTTACACACTGCCGGAACTACCATAATCACTATACTACACGTCATTGGTTTTCGAAATTTCAGGCACTCACATTTAGCACTCATAGAAAAAATACCAAGCTTTGGAGACACCATTGAGTACCTCATTCAACCAATGTATTACAATGTCTTCTCTGCCTCTCTCCTTCTCTCTGACACCAGCTAATACGGTTGTTTAAAAAGAAGAAGAAGAATAGGTTTTCAAGAAGGAGAAATGTCTCATTTTGTTTCCATGCTTATCTATAAAAAGTCAACTCAACCCCTTTTGCTACCATCTTTGAAACAAATATGCAAACTCCAAAACATGAAATGTTATTGAAAATATTGTGCTCAGAAAGAAAGAGGCATTGACGAAACTTTTAATTATTGAACATTCTTATCGGAAAATAACGTTTTTTTATTATTTCATTATTTTATTCTAATATTTTCACCTCGTCATGGACAATATCCTATTCTTGGAGTATTCTGAACGTCATGAATAAACATAAGTTTCAAAGTGTGACAGATGACCAAAATTTGGAGGACTTTCTGTATCGATGTGCATTAGAATTTCAAATTACTCTATCAGAACAGTTTGGAAGATGCCATAAATCATTTCCACGTGAGAAAGATGTTTTAGTTTCGTGACGAGAACGGGCCTGCATGTCTCGCATGAGAACGATCGTCATTTGTCACAAACCTGAAGGGTTCAATCAAATACGGGAACTAATATCCTAAGAGGTTCAGGGGAAGATCAATTCAACTTTATTTTATGGCGATTCTGACAATGTGCTTCTCTGATGTAGGGTAGTTTTTTATAAGTTCAAAATAGTCTAGTTTTGAGGAAATAAATGTTGGATTTCTCCGGATCAAAATATCCTAACCTAGAAATGGAATCCAGAAATTTCACGTGAGTAGAATCTGGATCTATTTATTTGGGTACAATGCGCAGATGCGTGAACAAATCGCTCTCAAATCATGTTAATTGATTGATTTTTTTCGTGTTTCCGGGCGCGTCAACGGCTTTGGTCATTATTCCCGTTAGTGTAGTGTATGTTTTTTTCTCGGGAGATGGCGGTGATCTTCTCCCGCTGGATGGTGAGATCCAGCGCCGACCTACCGTCGGCTTGTGGGGTTTCCCCCTAACCACGACTCTCCCACCAACGGGGCACCGCCCCAGCCGGAACAGGCTCTAAACACCCAACCGCCCTCCCGGGATATGTTGTAGTGTACTGCATGTTAGTGTAAGTGAGTGTGTAAGGGGAGAGGATAGGACAAGGAAAGGAAAGGACAGATCGCGCGCGCGGTCCGTGGCCCGTTTGGTAGGGTACTGCTCCGGCCTGGTGCTTATCGGAGAAACCACGGAAAACTACCGATCAGAACAGCCGGCCTAACTCATGTTAAGTAACTTTTTGTGATTGCATGTAAATTGTAAAATATTCTATTATGTAAATATATGTTGCCCTGAAAGGAATATTCAACCCCCAGAACATCTGCAGGTGCGTGTTTCACAATTGACCTTAAATGGACTGACTACTGAAACAAATGGCAAAATATTTCTCATCAACAAATAATGCAATTGTCGCCAATGACAGAGTACTTCCCATCAAAGAAAGCTCAATTAGAACAGGTATGATAACAACATTTCCCGTCGAGTCACCATCGAGAAATCGATGTAACACATTAGGCAGACCGTGTTTGGTAGGAGGAAAACGCGGCCCGGCCGCAAACGGTAGCCGGCAGGCAGAATCATACTCCAGAGCGGCGCCTCGAAGCAGCGCCCTCTGCAATTACTTGGGCCGTGCACGAGCTCAGGGCGTTCCACAGGGCGGCTGATTGATTGAAGCGAAGCGCCATAGATTGGGGCTTCATTGCGGCGTCTCTCGCAACAACAACAGCGTCAGCAACAACCGGTTCCCGGCGCCTCCCCCCTCCCCTTTGCTCGGTTCCTTCCACAACAACGGCACGTGTAATGACGCCACAAATTGGCGTGTATTTGTGGCGAATATAAACAGTCGTATCGCCGCTCCGCACGGCTCGCTATTGAAATAGAAGACGCGTCCTTAATTACGGCCTTTTAAGTCTCGCTCTGCCTATATTCCAGCGAGAGGCACATCCTCGCGGTGATATTAATCATCCAAATTATAATACACTTTTGAAGGATTTGCCCATAACGAGTTGGATATCTGCGCAATTTGTTGGTCTTGGTGGGGTATGCATTAACAGTGTGCGAGTTAATAGGCCGTATAATTCGTCTGTCATCGCAACTGCATCTGCTGATCTCGTAAAAATAGATGAAAAGGAGTTGGGTTCTGTCCTGTGGAGAGTCGGTGACCGCTTGATGATGCCCTTAGACGAGTAGTTCGTTTGGGGCGCCGCGCCAACTGGAGTTTTTGTCATTCCCTTTGCTGCTGCGTCGCGAACGTTTCAAAGGAGGGAGAACGAAGGGCGGAAAAGAGACGTGGATAGAGCGGTGAAGATACTGCGGGCTATAATTCTTAGGCGAACAACATTAGATTTCTTGGTTGTGGTCCAACTATTGTTCGTATTTATGCATATTATGTCTGGAGAAGAATAATTTGCGTCGCATTCGTAGAGGTGTGGCATGTACGGCTGTCAGTCGTAATAAATGCGAACAAGAAAACAACTATTCCACCGCATTTAATTTATTGGCAATTAGTTAAAATATTTGTCAGGATTCATTACATTGCAAATACGTCTTGAAACATTCTGTCATAAACTTCTCATATTACATAAATTCATATTTATGTCAATTTTCGAATGAGAGGCTATAGTATCGTTATTATAAACTAATGCTACCAACAAAACATTAACTTGAGAGAAGATTAAATAAAAAAACTGCCCCAATTATCGAAAGAGTGCAGAGTCAAAATATATTGTGCAGAACCTAATCGTCGCATGGGAAAATATCATAATAAAATATCATCTAATAATGAGAAAAAATGCCGAGTTGGCTAACTTAAAACCGCAACGAAGAACATCTGAAACAGATGTACTAGTACCAGTTGAACGTCTCCAAGACTGAGAAGCATTCAAGGAATTTGTTTGGATCGTCACGTGCGTTAAAACAGTAAAGCATTGCGGTATTAATTACGTACGATGATAAGGACTATTCCCAAGTGAAAAGATCAGTGTGTGGAATGAGCGTTGGAAGTGGAGCTGAGGATATACAATTGACTGTTCAGGGCAGCGCCGAACGAGAGTGCGTTCCCAGCATTGTGATCGTATCAGGAAACCGCCTTCGTTTCGACAACAAAGGTGTCATTGACGGCACGAGTACAAAAGAGTCCCTAATAGAAATCTGGCTACTCACCGTGAACAATAATTGAACTGATCTTCCAATAAATCAATCTGTGGCTGCCCAAATTAATGGTGGCCGAAACTTCCAAAGAAAGGGTAGAAGCAAACAACATGAAAATTTTAACTTCGTTAAAATTGGTATCAACCACAAAATACGAGAAAGAATGTTCTCAATCGTTTTTTACATTTGAAAATACTATACCTTAATATTGAATGAATACGTTTATCTTCATATTTATCATTTAATTATTTCTCCACGACGTATTAATTAAAATTAGCAAATTTTTACAATCTGAATAAATCATTGAAAATATTCAATATTTATACATCCCTATTTGACATAAAAAAGAAAATTTTCTTTATTTCCCAACAGCTGCATGGAGTACCTCAACCTATGAGCTTAAGATTACGTTACCGAGATTTTGATGGCCGTGAACCCAATGTGTCGTTCACGTTTGGGTTTATATATGTACACACAACGCTGACATCACGCTATCTCTGTAAACACAACTGCACGATTTCCTATCACATTCTAAACACATTATGGAAGGTTGCATCATATGAAGTAAGCTAATTATTGTTATTCCTTGGTGGAAATGCAGAAACCCCAATTAGTTTGCAGAAAAATGTTTGCATTTGTTCGAAAGTCGAATACGCCTTTGCATTCTGTCTATTCTTGTCTAAACTATGAATACTTCAAGCAGTATCTTATTTTTGATGGATGTATGCATTAAAAATTGACGACAGAAGCAATGAAAGAGCGCTAAAAAAATCTCGCGATGGATTATAAAAGCCGGGATTAAGTTAATTCTGACTTTTGAAAACAAGAAATCCATTTGCTTGTATAAATTTTGCCATCAATGTCAGCATGATATACCAGGGTTGATAAAGAGAGTTAATCGTGAATATTTACCCGCAGGGAGAAAAGTAGGTTGAGCAAAATTAGAAATACAAGTGGAAAGTGATGGACTGACTTTACAGATACATCATACAAACGCAACAATTGTAAAAAACTTTTTAAACTCGTTTTGGGAGACACTTTATTGTTAGACTCATTTAACACGGGCCAAATATGTTGTAGAGTATCAAGAGATTTATTTCAGGTACTGTGTAGAAATAGAAATCTTATGAGTTGTCACTTGACTAAATTTTGACAGTTTTATTCACTTAATTTTCTGAATTTATTATTTGACTTTATGCTAATTATTCGAACAGGATTCTTGAATAGTTGTACCAACTCTCGCCTGTTTGGAGTAAGCTTCGGTTATCGGGTTAAGAGGACAAAGGGAATTTTGTGAAGAGAGAGCAGCACTAAAACAGCGACGTTAAAGAAAATAATGAACTCATTACTCCCTGCAAACGTTCACCATTCGTTAGAATATGGCGTTTTTGAAATAGTCTACGCTTCCCGAAGGTCGTGAATTGATTCTATAAATTTTATTTTTCAATACACTGAAAAACACAGGTGAATTTTCTTTTCTAAAATATTAGGCATATTGTTTTTCAATGAAAAAATTATTTGATCTGGCATATTATTCATCATCTCTCACCGTCTTCAATGAAGGTACTACGAGATAGAGAAGTGGACCCAGACGGGAATATTTAAACTTGGATGCATCTGGAAAGATCGAGACTGGTACATAGACAGGCGAGATCTGGGTCACCCAGGACAATGAAGATGCAAAAGCGGCCTTAAATAAACAAAACTAGTAAGGCATGTAGTTTGTAATATCAATTAAAATACAGAAACGCATCAACAGCTTAAGTTATTAGCTATTTAGTGGATTTATAAAACCGATATTTACAATGTCATTACTTTGTATTATTTAGGGTATTGATTTTTCATAATGTAGTTCTTCCAGTTTTATATTTTTAAGAAAATAATAATAGATTTAAATTGTATTATATTAATTACAGAATGTTGTAAACTTTAAACAAATCATTTACCATGCTTTGATGTTCTATCTGTATGGTAGCTGTTTAAGATCAATAATTTGTGGCAAAATGGAATAATGATAATAATAATAATAATAGAAAAAATAACCATTACATAATTAATTAATTGGTTAATTACATTATCTCAGAAAGAAGAATTACTGTCGTCTGTCATTTGCCAAACTAGACAACCCGCCTGACGTTTAAGCGTCACACGCTTTCGGGTTGCAACGACCCATGCATTTGTTATGCCACGTCAACATTGGTATGCCTATGAGTAGGAGGGGGAGGGAAATGACAAGTAGGAGACTAAGGGAAAGAGGATGAGAAGAAAAGAAAAAAGAGAAAAAGAAGGGGAGAAAGATAAAAAAAAGAAAGGTAAGAAGAAATAACAGAAGACGACGACGACAATGACGACGGCGAAGAAGAAGAAGAGAAGAAGAAGAAGAAGTATTGACTTGGTTCAATACAATGTATTTTCACCAAACGAATCAAGCATTGTGAAAATTATTATTTTTCATACTTGCTGCTCCAGTACCCACAGATTCCCGACAGCTATCACTAAAATAAATTTCCTTCCATGATTTCGTGATTAATTTCGATATAATTTTTATCCCGCTCTATTTATTCCCAAGAACGTAACAGTAAAAAGAAGTAAATAAAAAACGCAACTAATTGTCTACCAGACCCAGAACCGCCATTGCTCAGGAATCCATTGGAGAAGCTCGTCACGCGTGAGGACGCGAGTGTCGCCGGGGAGTGGGCGTGTCCTCTGGGCAGCGCGGCAGGTGGCGGCTTATCAAGCATTCTCGGCGCTCGGCCACGGGCGGCGCGGGCGCGGGCGGCTCGGCTGATTGCAAGGCGCGCGCCCCCAAAACCCACAGCATTAGCATACAAGCGGCGCAGCAGGCGCCCGGCCCGACGCCGACCGCGCGAGCTTCGCCGCCCCAGACCCCTGGACCGACGCCCGCGCGCTGGCCACTCGCGGCGTCTGGGCGGCCAAAACTGTACTATGCTCGCACTTTATCTTGATCCTCGAGCTCCGTAGTCCTCGCTCAGCCCGGCATAGCACGGCCCGGTAGAAAATATGAGCTCCACTCGGAACGTCACGGCTCAGTTTGCAGTGCTCCCCACCTTCTTCCTTTCCAATGCGGACTTCCTAGTTTTCGGTCTCTCTTTCTATCGACCTGTGTACCATGTTCCTTCTTGTTACTCAATTATTTCTATAAATAGTAATTATTTCTTCACAATTTAAAAAAAAATCTTCCTTTGTTTCTCAAAGCTATCTAGTCCAAGACGAGTTATTACGCCGAGTTTTCTTTCAACAAAGTTGACAGCCCTGCACTGTCGTGACGTAGGACGAACCCGCCTTTCCCCACACCCCCCGCTGTGGAGTATTAAGAAAAAGGGCGCGATTAGTATACAACCCCACGCAGCTTACTAGCCGGTTGCGCAAACGTAAACAAGGGTATTGGGCCCGATTTATTTTTATTGGAATATACATTCAAGGTAATTGTTTTGAGAAATTAAATATAACTGCATAACTGCTTTTGAGAATGTTTACTCGACTGCTCAAATACGAAGAAGCTATACATTTAATTAATTTATTTTTGGGGAATAAACATATTATTTAGTCAGAAATTAAATAAGCCTATATTCACAAAAACATTCCTACCGTCACAGACTGGTTCCCATCTGCATCCTTCTACTTATAGTATTCAAGTAGCTGGAAATATTTGCTCTTAAATAATATAGAATAAAATACACACAAATATAGTTTAATGAATATATTGTAGCCATTTTCTATAAAGATCAGTGTTTAAATTAATAGGAAAAGTAATGTATTTAATGGAAAATACAATTTTTACATTTCTTTGTACGTTTTAATTAATACGTTTTAATAAAAATATTGTATTGATAGGAATTAAACTAAATCCTATCGATTGAATACCGGCAACTTTCACAGAATTTCTTCTCAAATATTCCCTTTTGATGGTTAAATTAACATTATGGTAGAATTATTAGGATATTAAGTATTAAGGTAGGATAGAAATGATTTTCGTCCTCATAGACTGGTAGGGCAAGCCACCGTGTTCTGCCGCAAACTTCCACCTCCAACCCCGGAGGAGCCGACGCTGCCCCAGCGCCTCCAGTGTCGGCCGAGGAGAGATAATGAAAGCGTGTCTCGTGTTTGTTTTCCCGCTCGCCTGTTGACGCGTGGCCCTCGGCGCCGCCAACGCCGCCGCCGCCGCCAGCTCCACCTCCGCCACCGTCTCCGACGCCATCACCGGCCTCCGTCGTCAGTATGGCCATCGCCTCCGACCCCATCGACGCCACCTCTGTTGCCTCAATCACTGCCTCCGACGCGCCGTCTCCCCCACCCCCGCGACCACCCCCGGCCTCGACTCCGCTTCCGCCCCCCGTCTCCGTCCCCGCCCCCGCCTTCGCCCCCGCCTCCGCCCCCACCTCCGCCCCCACCTCCGCCCCGGCCTCCGCCTCCGCCCCCGCCTCCGCCACCGTCTCCGCCACCGTCCCCGTCTCCTCCCCCGCCCCCGCCGCCGCCACTGCCTTCGTCCCCGCCCCCGCCGCCGCCACTGCCTTCGTCCCCGCCCCCGCCTTCGCCCCCGCCCCCGCTTCCGTCAACGCCCCCGTCTCCGCCACCGCCACCGCCAGCGCCTCCGTCCCCGCCTCCGCCCCACCCTAGCCTCCGCCCCCGCCTTCGCCCTCGCCCCGCTCCCGCCCCGCTCCCGCCCCGCTCCCGCCCCGCTCCCGCCCGCTCCCGTCCCGCCTCCGCCTCTGTCCCCGCCTCCGCCCCCGCTCCCGCCATAGCTACCAACTCTACCGCTGCATCTGCCACTGCCTCCAACACCCTCCGCCTCCACCACCGCCACCTTTGCTGGCACCAACCCAACCTCTTCTACCGCCCCTGCCTGCCGCCTTCTTCACCCCCTCCCCACTGAGGCGCCCTTTCATTAACCCTCCGTTGCTACTGCGCATAAGAACAACTTCGTTGCTACTCTGGGTCTGCCGGACCCAGAATTGTTTCCTATGACTTTATTGGCCAGGAATTGATGGAAATGGATAGGATTTTAATAAAGAGCTTAGTAATATGGAAAAAAATGTTTAATTGTACTTTAGTACCTAATTGTTTTGTTTAACTCAATATTCCCCTTAGGGTTCGAATCACATACATCTTACTTTGTGTTTATAAAGTTCACAGATATAGTATATTATAGGGTAAACAAAAATGTTCGTGAAATCTTGTAATACAGTAGCGTAAATAGTAAGAAAAGTAATAAACTGATTTGTTAGCCCAAACAATCTTTACAAAGAAAATTGGCGTGCTTTCTCAAACATAAAAATTTGTGACACTTGGCACATGAAAACTGTGACTTATTGTCCTTGCACAAATAGCACCTTCCTTTTTGAGGACGTCCATCCTCTCCAACATCCTGTTTCTCAGGTTCTTCCTCACCCAACATTCCTCGGACTCGTTTTCTCATTGTTGGCGGGACACTGTTTACTTCGGTTCTTTTCACTAAATGATTTCTAATCAGCTCTTTCCCCAGTTTCTTCAGAAAATCTCGCCTTCTAATAGACGACTTATTATTTGATTTGTAAATAATAAGACTGTTGATAGCAGCAACATTCATAATACAAAAGAACAAAGCAAATGGCCAACGTCTTGTAGTTCTTGCTACGTCATATGTTGCGCTCATTTGATCAACCAAATCAACTCCGCCTTTCGTAGCATTGTAGAGAGTGATCATTTCAGGCTTCCTAGCTTCTCCAGTATTCTCGTCAATTTTAGTGTCATGGTGCATGGTACTCATTAGTATCACACACTTGTTCTTCTTCGGGACATAGCTTACAATTGTGCAGTTTTCTTGCAGGCCGAAAATACTCGAATAGCATTGTCTGCTTTTAGCAATGGTGAACTCGGGAGGAATTTCCCTTTTGTTTTTTCTTACAGTTCCTAACATGGTAAGTTTAAAATCTTTTACTAAAGAAATTGCTAAAGTATAAGTGGTAAACCAGTTATCCATTGTGATATTTCTTGAAGATCCATGTACAGGCGAGGAAAGTCTAACAACCACATCGTGAGCCTTGTTGCTCACTTTATAAGGGCCATCTGGTTGTTTTCCTACGTAAACTTCTAAATTGCTGCTGTATGCTGTTCTTGCATCAGTTAGATTGAAAATTTTAATGCCATACTTGGCAGGTTTTTTAGGCATGTACATCCGGAAGGAACAGCGACCTCTAAATGCAACAAGCATTTCGTCCACTGTAACGTACTCTCCCAAGCAGTAGTGGGATTTACAGTTGCTATTGAATAGTTCAAATACGCGCCGGATAGGTGCAAGTTTATCAAATCTTTTTCTTTCTGCACGTGTCGCCTTTTCATCGAATCTTAGTCATTGTAGTAGAAAGCGGAATCTCTGCACTGTCATAGTCACCTGAAATATTTCTAATCCTGTACCATCCTTATTCCAAAATTCCTCTACATTTACTCTTCCTGCCTTGAAAACACCTCCTAAATACAATAATCCAAGTAATTCATCGACATTTGTCTCCTGGATGAATGATTGGCGTGATGAATATCTGGAACTTGCATCTTTAATATATAGGTTGGTGCATCTAGTAATTTCGTTCAAAATATCATCAGAAAGGAAAAGACTAAAAACACCATCAAACGACCTTTTTTGTTTTGCTGTATTTTTTACTCCTGGAATATGTGAAATGATGTTACGTGCTCTGGTTCTTACGCGACGATTTGGCATTTCTTTCTTCCATATTGTTGTCTTATCCTTTCCTAGATATACTCTGCTTTCTACTTCGGCACTAGATTCTACCATGCATTCTTCATTGCCACTTTCCTCACTATCTGTGTCATGTTCACTCAATATTTCGAAATCAGGGTCCGCGCATCACTGTCATCGTCCGATTCGGCAAGATCAGAATTTACCTCACTGCTTACTTCATCCAGCATTCCAAGAATGCGAAAACGTTCGCTTTCATCCATTATGACTGAAATATAAATAGTGAGGTTATAATACTCCATCTTGATAGCAAAATACTTGCATTGAACGTAAAAAGAATACGCACGCAGCGTTGCTACCTGGGTCTGCCGAACCCGTATTTCACTCACCCGCTTGCTACTCTGGGTCCACGAAACCCGTAACAATCAAAATTACGGCTGGGATGGAGTAACACAACAAAATTAATACAAATTACTGTGTCAAAACACTGTTAGGACTAAGACAGGAAGCTACAAGACATATGACGATCGTGCAGTAATGGCAACATTAAAAAAAATTAACGGCGATATGCGAGTGGGTCTGCCAAACCCAGGAGTAGCAACGGAGGGTTAAAGCGCGGTCACATTACCATTATGATCGCGCCGAGGTCGTTTGTTGGACGCTCACACATCCCCTGGGTCCACCTCAAATTCTTCGGCGCTTGTTTACTCAGCAGCTGCGCTCTTCAAATTGGATCAGCGACGACAATTACAACGCGACCCGCGGCGGTGGGACGTTGTAACGAAGATCGCCGAGTTTGTTTTAGGACGGTAAATAGATCCGAGATATCGATGTCCCGCTAATCACGGCGATGGAGATTACATGAAAATGCTACCGGCGTTTAAAGGCTTGATGGGGACGCACGCATTCCAACGACAGTGATCAGTGGTGCTGCTGGAGACTAAGGCGTCTGGGTCGCTTTGGATTCTACCTTCCCCCTCCCCCGAAAATAAAGAAAGAAAAATGCAGAAAAAATGTTGTCAAGAAGGAACTTTCGGAACAGATGGAGTTTGAAGGAGGGTTGGTGACGGAAACAATGGTGGAGATAGAAATGGTGGCAGATTCATGCTTCTATTTTCATCGATGATCAGATCACTCACGAGCTTCGAGAATAATGAGAGCAAACGATTATTCATTACTAGGGGGCGAATTTTAATGCAATGTCTTTTTCTTTCTTTTCACTTTAGAACTATGCCGTTCAGTTTAGATATTAATTTTATGTTACGACAAAAGGAAGTGACCTATTTTTGTATTTTGTTGGTTGTATTTTTCTTCGGTTTCAACTACTAATTCATTTTTTACCTTTTTCCGTCATTTATAATGCATTTTTTGCTCATTTCATTGGTTTTAATATCATTTTAATGGTACTTCAAATAATATTTACGAGATGCAACAACTGTTCTCCACAGAATTCTCAGTAAACTATTCGATTACTTTGCGTAGAAATTGTCATGTCAGCCATCGTATGTAATCTAAGGTTCCTGTGACGCCCATCAGCGCCTTTGCCGGTTCAGTCGATTTCGGGATAACTAAAGATAGATTTCCCGGTAAAGAACAGTTCAAACTAAAAATCTACAAGCTGAGTTTTCTTGAATGAAAAGAAGAAGCCTCGATTCCTTCAGTAACATATGTTACTTGATTGATGTTGAGTATCTCAAGAGCTTGAGATGTTCATCTGAACTGATTTTGATCACATTTTTATGTCATTTGTAGGGCATTTTAAAAACTTTTTAAGGAAATTTTATTGATCATTTTTGGCGATGTTTCAGGTCATGAAAATCCGCCCTCTATTCATCACGTGTGCTAACTGCATCCACAAAGAAGTGTCAATGCAGCTTCAAGGTGTATTTATTCTTTCGGTGGTTACCCGCATAGATAAACAAGAATATTTCTTCTTGCTGACATGTACGAAATCCGTGGGCCCGTGATTTGTAGATAATACTGGCGTGCTGTTTGAACGCATCCTGAATCCAAATTTGGACAGAATTCTGTTCGAAATTACGAGAAGTCTTTTGGAGTACTAACAGAATCCAATGTTTACACTCATGTTGCAGACACCGAAATAGGCTTACTGCAAATTTATGTCAGCATTGGATACGTTTTTGACGTAAAGAATATGTAAAAATTAAAAAAATAATAAATCAGTACTTTAATTCCTCTTTCTATTTAGGAAAATTACTATTGAACTTAATGCAATCGCGGTATGAAAATATTTTGGAATATTATATTCGAATATTTGACGTATTTTTCTACTCCAATAGTAAAACTCTATCCTTTTTTTAACAAACAAAAGTTGAATATTCTTCACATGTGATGAAATCAACACTAACGGTAATTCTGTTATGGAATTTAACGAACAGTTTTATAACATTAACAAAAGTGATAACAACCCAAAAGTACTCAAATAACAATTACATTGAATACATCACAAAACAGAATTACACTTTGTTTTATATTACGAAAATTGTTTTGTATTTATGATGAGCTTTGCCACAATTTTCGATTTCTGACTTGATCCATGCTTCAGAAGGAAAATCTTTAAGGTAACTTGGTTCTCGACTTCTTTAGGAATTCTATTAAGCAAGCAAACTCATAAGGGTAAAACAGGTATGTACCCTGACGCACGACATACGTATGGAGCCATATACAGCGCTTATTCGTTTTTAGCAGCGCCGCCTAGGTGGTCGCGTATCTCACCACCTCGACCGCTCCCCTGACGTAAGGAGGCCTGTCGCGCCGGCCGCTGGCTAATGGCAGGCGGCGCGGGGAGGAATTTGTGGAAAGAACGATGGCTGCGTCAAGGCGCGACGCAAGAGCCCCTTTCCCAGAGATAGGGCGCGTTCCGGAGGGCGGCGCCCGAACAAAGAGGCGCGTTCAGATAATGGGCCGCTGCGCTTCCAGGCGCTGCTGTCGCGGCGATGCATTGCCCACTCACGCCGGACACGTCACCCTCCGAGCCACCGTCGAGCGCTCGATCAAGAGTCGATCCGAACAATCGAACCGCGTGCCGAAGAGAAAACGGAAAATGTGTTTTGATAGAAAGGAATCAACAAATGGCGTGTTACCATGGTATTGGGGGATTTGTTTTATTTTTGTTTGGAAATTTAATTCTTACGTCGGCATTCTCAATCAAAAGTTTAAAGAGACTGATATTTGCGGCGATGCATTGCCCACTCACGCCGGACATGTCACCCTCCGCGCCACCGTCGAGCGCTCGATCAAGAGTCGATCCGAACAGTCGAACCGCGTGCCGAAGCGAAAACGGAAAATGTGTTTTGATAGAAAGCAATCAACAAATGGCGTGTTACCGTTTGCGTGGTTTTGGGTGGTTTGTTTTGTTTTTGCTCGGAAATTTAATCCTTACGTGTGCATTCTCAATCAAAAGTTGAAAGAGATTGACATTTAACCCGAAAAAAAAGTTTGATTATTTTTGACAAAATGGTTCCACTAATATGCGTTGCTGCCATTCTATTGTGAGAACAGGAAATAACGAACAGGAATAGGTATAGGAATGTGCATAAACGAAAGAACTTTTCGTCGCCTCACTTATTGTTCCACATTTTATGATGTTGCTATTTTCAACGAAATGCCTCAAAGTGATGGGCTGTTAGCCGAATAAAGAGTTTTTATCCGCCGAATAAAGACATTTTTCTTCTCCTGGAGCTTTTTCCAACTTCAGGGAATGCCGCTTTCGACTTTCCGCGCCGCTCACCCACTATGTCTTTCATGGGGACACATATTAACCTTTACACTATACACTGACACACTAGCGGTCTCCACGGTCTGTGGTCAGAAGGCTTACAAGGCTTTCCGCGACAACACACTTAGATTCTTGTTAAATGTTTGCTACATTTTTCTTCAGTTAATCACTTACTGCAAAATTTAAAATTCTAGGCTACAATTCGTACGTAGGTTAGATTCTTGTTAAATGTTTGCTTCATTTTTCTTCCGTTCAATCAATAGAATAAAATTCGCAAAACTCAAAACTTTTTTTAGCAATTCTTAGCAAAACAGAATAGATTTAACTTATAATTAGAGACGTTGAACAAGTAACACTATTTGGAATATTAACGCATGCAACATCCTGAAGATGTTATTTCTCAGTTTATCTTTCTACTCATTCCTTTATCTGTCAGATCCTCCGCCTTCTAGGAGTCGCATCCGCTTGCTTTTCGGGCGTGCCCGCCCGGTCTCAAGATCCTTTTAACATCTCTCCTGAAATACCCCGTCACCGTACACCATGTATCTGTATGTAAAATGCAAATATCCCCACCACTGACGCAACTTCCCCTTTCGTTGGGTTCACGAGTCGGCCCCTTCTCGGACAGGATTTGTCAGGGTATACGTCATAACAAGGGAGGTGACGGCGGTTCAGCGTCGTAACCAAGCGACTCCACCCACGCAACACGACGCTCAGCTTTTAGGACAAGCGACTGCGTGGACGCTGGCGCAGTCCTCTCGATAATATATCCTCTGGTACAGACCTCTTTGTATTATTCTCAGGAAAGATGAAGGTAACATTTATATGACTCCATTTGCAAGTAAGTAAGTAAATAAACTAGTGCGTTAGGTAGCCAAATGAAACTAGTGGTTCTGCTACAACATACTTCCTCGCATTATTTCTAAATTTTCAGTACTGCAAAATTCAGAGAGTTCAACGCAAATGAGATCTGTGCTATTCTCTTAAGCGTCTTTAACGCTATCCAAGAACGAAGTTTAACTTGGTTTGTTAACTTGTGATGTGATTGGTCAAGAATCGGAATGAAATCTGTATCATGTGAAATCTGTATCGTAATGAGTGTCATTGTGCAACTGATTGCAGTCATCAAATGACAGAATTGTACAATGGGAGTAGAAAAAAATCTTTATTTGCAGTCGACACATTCCAGTAAGTCGCATACAAGTAGTTAGTGGAAAACGGCCAAAACAGATATTCAGTTAGCTGTGTACGTTTCATCGATGTTTATTACAGAACTGCACGCTTGATCAGAGATCAGTTCAATCTGATGTTTCGCCATTTAAACTTGTTCACTCCAACTATTTACTCCAACATAGTTGGGAGTTCTAGATACTTTTCTCAGTGTGAGTATAGAAGGTTGTGTTTTAACGTCGTTGCATTGTATATTTACCAAGCGGAAAGGTAGTATTGTCTTCTGCAGTTTTCGCGTGGCCTCTACAACGAGCTAGAAGTTGCCGGAGGAAATGCTGGGCACAACAAAATAGTCTGTTAAGTGTGAGTTAAATGATTTTAGGTTTCTCGTAATTATTTTTTTAAAAAAAGTTCATAAAATACTACTTACTAACTAAACTACTAAACATTAAAAGTTCATATAATACTTACTACTTTAACTAAAAAATCCAGTCAATTTTAATAACAAAAATAAAATTATATTTTTCATAGTAGCCACGAAAGTATTTTCTTTATTACTAACTCCTTTTAATTTGAAAAGCTTTAATTTAGGGCACAGTTATAGTAATATAGTGTAGAAATACTTGTGTTCAGTTGTATATATTTTTTTAATTAGAGAATCGTTTTATTAATAGTCGGAAACGCACACAGAATTTTTCTCGGGTAGGGACAAAAAATGCTTTAGAAAGGAGAAAATGTAGTTAATTCCATCACATTTAATTTGATCACATTTAAAAATACAGAAAACCCTCGTTAGCACGATCTCGCTTAACTCGAATGTCGCTATAACACGAACAAAACTTCGGTCCCGGCAAGGGATTACGGTAATATGAATATTTATAGTATAGTATGGACATCAGAGTATTCTGATAACACAAATTTTGATAACTCCAATTATTTCGATCCCTTGAAATTCGCATTAATAAGGGTTTACTGTACTTATTTAATCTCTACTTTCCAGCACTAATATAAACCATTTTTTATTAGTAATAACCTCCTTCTTCTATGTAAATTACATTGATTCAGAACATATAATGTATTTTATAATGGAATTACATGTGTAAAATAAAATAGTTGTGTAAAATATACTGGACGTATATGCTACTAAGGAGGTTGCTTGCTGTGACAAGGAACGTTGGAAAATCTCCGCATCAGAGTGTCCTGGTTCCCGGGCTGCCTGGCAGGGTGACGCTGCGCGACGTGGCCCTTGCGAGAGGGACTCGACGAACCGGTTCCTTATGTTTGAGAGGCTCTTTGGCGGCTCTCCGACCCGCGCCGCCGATTCGGAGGATTTGTCGCGACTCAGCAGCCCCCCCCCCATGTGCACCTCCATGGACCATGATGAGATCGTCCCCCTCCGCGAGGAATGGAGACGAACGGCCGTGCCATGGAATTCGGAGGACAAAGGGAGTTACATAGGTACCGACCAAGGGCAATTACACTTTATTTGTTTCACGGTTTTACATTGTTAAAAAAGCAACTTTCTGTTTTATCCGACATTTCTAATACTTTATGTAATTTTAATTTTATTTTTCTACTTGTCCCGATCTTCATAATCCTAGACTGTTAAATTCTTCTCTTTCAAAGGTCCCTCAATTTTTCTCAACCAGTTTTGTTTAGACCTTCCTCTTTTCTTCCTTCCCACAGGAAACTGTTCAAAAATTATTTTTAGAATTGTATTTTCTTTCGTTCTGGATGACCTTTAAAATCCATTTCTGTTGCCAGTAATTTTAGTTTTGTATTTTTCTTTAATTTCCAAATTTTTCATCCATATGAAAAAGTTTTTTCTACAATAGATTTACATAACAATTACATTAAATGAGAAATATACAATGGCCATTTCTACCACCTATGACCATTTCAATTCTATTACAGATTATTACTGACATGCCAATGCTCAGCATTCCTCGTGATTGGTATTGTTCTCTTTTCTTTCCCTCTTGTCTACTGACCCAAGTAAATTCCAGATTATTGTGAGGTATTTTATCTTCACTCTCCCAATTTTCATTCTAAACTCAGTCTTTTACCGTAACTGTTCCGATCCTAGTCAGTCCGACAGTTACGGTAAACTCAGTCTTTTACCGTAACTGTTCCGATCCTAGTCAGTCCGACAGTTACGGTAAACTCAGTCTTTTACCGTAACTGTCCCGATCAGTCAGATGTCATCATTGTTCCACAATATCACTCTATCTTCGTCAAACAAAACTCGTCTTCCTTAGACATCACTCCTTGAAGATACTTTCATTTTGAACTCCGCCACCTTCTACGTTGCTGCCTTCCCTGCTGCCCCCACCCAACCAAGGGCCTTTTACCAAGCCGTAACCATCTGTCGAAAATAAAACATCGATTTTACCAATTATTGAAGTTCAAAATTAAAAAATCGATGTTAATAATACAAGGATCAAAAAACATCCATGTTTTAAAGCTGTTTTGATACCCTCTAACATTAAATTCGTCCGCAACAAAATTTAATTTGTCAGTGGCCGTGTTTATTAATTTATAATTAAAATTTAACTAAGTACAAAATTAACCTGAAAGCCTGAGCCCACAGGATCATCACAAAGGGTCAGTTCACAGTTCGCTGAAGAAAGATATAGGAAGGCCTGCCCCCACAAGCCCTAGGGATGTGTTGACCTCCTCTCCAAAATAACCTCGAAATACCAGCGAAGTTCGATGCAAAATACGAGCAAAGACCTAGGAAATACCAGGGCATCAGCGGGGTCATCTTTTGGAGGAGAGATGTCTTGGAGGAGTGCTCGATGAAGGTGGAACAAACAGCATTCAATTGGTTCGAATTTCTTATTTTAAATTTTACGAAATTGTGATTACGGCAATTTTTCCATTCACAAACAAAACATCGAAAACATCAAAATAGAAAAAACACAAAACTTTGATGTTAAAAATCTTCGGCTTTTCAACGTCGAACGAGGCAAAACAATAACCTAGTCCAACGTTTGTCAATAAAGTATAACCTTTCTTATTATTTTATATTTATATGTTATTGAAAATTCATTAAACAGCAGTATTATTCTTGAAAGAAAGTTTTGAATGCGTGTCCCAAAAGTACCAGTGGGACTCACGAGTCCCACCAAAGAATACCAATGGGACACATGTGTCCCAGATCTCGCAACGCTGCATCGAACCCGGTTCTGTGCTAATCTTTCAGCTTCCAACTAAAGAGATTCTACCGAGTCAGATTATACAAAGAAAATAAAATTTCCAATAAAAATTAAAATTGGTAATGAAAGGGTTGCCCTCGCGGTTAAGCTCATTGATCAGCGTGCTCGCTTTCCATGGCACGACCCGGAGCTCGATTCCCGTTTCGGGAAGATTATAATGCGAGTTTTCCTTGCAATTTCCCAGTATATGTTGCTGTGTGACGATAAGAAAACTCACTTCTCAGATTGAGAAGACCAGAATACGGCGTGAAGAAGTCCTCGTGCCAACCACACGTACCTGCTTAACCCATGGCCGCGAGGCCGGGGCGGTGCTGATAGGTCATAGACCGTTCGCAGGCTGTCGCGCCGAGTACAGACAGACAATAAAGGGGTTAACCCTACTTCCAACCTGCCGTCACCGCAACAATCCTCGCCACCTCCATATCAGTTTTCATCTTCGTTGCCATAACCGCTCTCACTATCTTCATCTCGACCGCATCCTCGTTTCTGCCGTTGCCTCCGCCTTCAAGCCTTCGTCCTCTGCGGCACCAGAGCCGGTCGCCATCTGTGATGGCCCCTGCATCTCTACCGGTCCCACCTCCATCCTTGCCTACAGGGCCTCCTTTTTGCCAGAGCGTCCCCTCCTATGCAAACCCTCCACCATCGCCAATATTCCCTTCGGGTCATCACCCCCTTCATTATTTATTTATTTATTTATTTATTTATTTATTTATTTATTTATTTATTTATTTATTTATTTATTTATTTATTTATTTATTTATTTATTTATTTATTTATTTATTTATTTATTTATTTATTTATTTATTTACTTATTTATATTTATATATTTGTTCTTCAACTATCAAGGTCATTGAGGCTTATGAACGATGATCTAATGATTAAGTGCTATAAATAATGATCATGTGAGTGGTGATGTACAAAAGGTGAAATGAGAGCCAGGAGAAAGGAGAGAATTTCCAGAACACCTGCCGAGAGTTCGGTTTGTTGACCACAAACTCCACCTAGATTACTTGAGGATCGAACCCAAGTCTCAACAGTGAAACACGCGTACGTCATTACGTCACTGCCCTCCCTCTTATTCTCCTACAAGTTTGCCACCATAGTCTTCTCTACTTTCATTTCTCTCGTCATCTCAGTACTGCTACACATGTCGAGAGAGCAGTCGGAAGCTTAGAGCTTGTCCCGTCAGGGGCGCTGCCCTGCTGAAAGCAAAACCAGGAGGGGAATGCCCCGCAGTTTACTTGAAGGTCGGGGATTGATCTCAAGATCAGCGAGGGAGGAATAAAGCCACATCCCGGAATATAACATGCAATGCACTTATGAGGCTAATCACCTCAGGAGTTGACGCGCCTCGAATTAATTACTCACTTTACACTGTCAGATATTGAAGCATTATTTTAATGTAAATTTCATTAAAGTAATTACCATCAACGCACATTAAATTTAATGTACACATGCACATTGGGCCGCAAGTGTTAAAGCTTTATGGTCATATCTGGAAGGAAGGAATGTTCTTGATGGACTGGTGATTATGAATGTACGAAATGAATGATATGAGAGACAGTGGAAACGGGAGAACCTCTACATTAAATAAACTTATTAATGGATTTAATGTACGTATGTAATGTATTAATGGTATTAATGTAATTCAATGTACGTATATATAAAACTCTTTTTAATGTACAAGGTTACATTAAGTTTCATGCAAAATACATTAATCAACATTAGATTTAATGACATTTCTGACAAGGCACCATCTGCATCGCTCACGTGGGTATGTTCGCTTCCTGAGTCCCCTTCATCTTCTCACTGCCTTCTCTCCTTTCGTCGCCTTCACTACCCACGCCCCCTCCCCCCAGCGGCCGTCACCAGGTCGTTGCGTCCTCTCGCCGCGCCCCTTCGTCGCCGAAGCGACCACCTGCTACCGAAACACGCTCGCGGGGGCGGGGCGGGGGCGTGGGCGGGGGCGAGGACGTGGGCGGTGAATGCAGCGCGGGCGGAGGGCGGGCGGAGCAGCCGCGGGCCCCGCGCTTTTCAACCGACGCGCGTCCTCCACGACAGCGCCGACGCCCGCGACCCGGTGCCACCCGGCGCAACAACAGGCGGAGCAGCTGAGGGCCAACTCAGGCTCCTCTCTGGATTTTAACCTGTCATGTCAGGGCTGAGATGACCGACACTGGAAGCGGTGAGCGTAAAGACGATTGTCTTATTTGTTTTATTCGTAGCCGGGCTTTTTATTTTTTAAATATACTTTTTATTCCTAGCGTTACACCCGTGCGTTTTCAGGGTCCATAAGAACTCCTCGCTGGCTTGTGCCAGTTATGTTGGGGGACGGTCTTCCCCCCCCCCCAACGACGCCCCATTCTGTATTGGGGGAGCTCATGAGTCGATAATGAAGATGATGTCGGGTGGGAATTAGAACGAATGATCGCGTGCTGTTCGCAGTCCATTGTATAGTGTGTTGGTCCTTCATTCGTCTGAAAGTAATTAGGGAAACCAATGAAACCACCGATCAGAGAAGGCAGCATAGGAATTATTTTTCGGTAGGCGTCAGGTACTCACCGATGACGCTAAACAAATCAAGAAAATATCTGGGATGTTGCCGACACCGACCCTGTGATAGGGATGTGCTCTTAGCAATTAAACTGCTATTTCTTAACAGTTAACGTTTCGTAACTGTTACGCGAAATAACAGTTATTTTATTTATCCTGTTATTGGCTGTTATCGGCTGAAATTCATAGTATTGTAATCTATTGGGCCAAAACCGAACTACTTACCATAAGCTTTCGCTACAACCATTTTGTAAGAAAACAGTTTTACTGTAGCTAATCAATAGTGATTAGTGTGTGTAGTAGCTACTTGTATTACTGTAGCTAATCAATCGTGTAATTGTTCAAATTATAGATTCATTAATAAATAATTCGTCATTATTACACATCATGTGCCACAATACTTTTATATTTTATTGTATACACTACAATACTAAGTTTGTCCTTTAAATTAAATCCGTCCAATATGTTTGTTAATTTCTTTCTGTCCCATTGCTGCGTAGATGACATCCACTAATATTTCCCTAAGTCCGATACAGTTACATGAGCTATGGTCAAATAACTCGCATTATAATATTTGATATTGAACAGTCATTACCACTTTAGCTACAGGTAAGCAAAAACAGTTTCTCCTTCTCGTTATTCTTGGCACTTGTCCCTTCACTATGCACAAGTTGCATAATCAAATGAATATTTGGAATCTGAACCCGAATCACTAATCACTGTAATATTCTATACACATTTGCTACACATTATATGAATTACTATTCTTGATTGGCCGTTCATCCAGACTGTTCATATCAGCTGTTTCTCTGTCCAAACATGTTTAGGGCAGTAGTGCAAGCAGGCGCCGCCGTGACCTACCAGTCAATGGCATATTGGTGTAACCTCGCAACCCTGCGCTATGAAGTGAAGCCTAAGGTTCGTCGCTACAGTTCTAACGTCAGTCACGTGACTCGTAGTGCATAAAGACAAAACGTTACAAATGTGCTAAAATTCCCCAATGTCTTTCGCTGTCCAAAGCGTTTCGGTGCAAATGATTGCGGTTTTGAATCTTGCGGTCTTTCTGGGAGCTGAGAGGTATAATGGCTTAAATCAGATTCATCAGGGTTATCACGTTATTATATGCCTTAAATAATATGAAAATAGAACTCAATTGTAGAGTTCGCGAAGTCTACAAGAGGTGGGAAAAACACCTGAGGTACTTCCACCATAATTTTCATTCTAACATATTCTAAACATGAATATTCTATCCCGCTAGCTTATCATCCGGCAAACGATTTGTTTCAGACAGAGTTTTCTTGTCTTCTGTGATTTACGAATCAAATAAGTTTTTAGTGATGAAGTACAGTGCACCAGGAAAGTCTCTTCGCTGCGAGCGGAATCGGGGGCTCCTATTAGAAATTACTTTTATGTCAGGAGCACCCCAGATCCCGGAAAAACAAGTGAAGGGGACAACTTTTACATGATGTGTTTTGATTGTCAAATATTGCTTCAAAGGTTGTTTTTATCTATTTTTCGCGACAGTGACATACTCGCGACCGCGAGAAAACAGATTTTTTACCGGTCAACTGTGTACTAACAACCGCGTCATTTTCCGGAAGCGAAGGGAACACTCACCATTCTAGCTAATGACAACCACAGTTACATGTCCTCATTTACATCCGCTATTACCTGTTCTCATTTACATTATTAACAAAAAACGTCAATTCAACAAAATACAACCAACGTTGGAATGCTAACTATTTTGCCGTCTTCATACATAGGTAGTCCACGTCAATGCAGGAATATGGTTAAGATGCCAAGGCATGTTGACGGAGAGACAGAGAGACGGAGAGACGAAGAAAGTGAAGAGAGAGATGGAGAGAGAGAGAGTCGGGGAGAGAGAGACGAAGAGAGACGAAGAGAGACGGAGAGAGAGGGAGAGAGAGGGATAGAGGAGGGAGGGGAGACGGAGAGAAGGAGAGACGGAGAGAGGGAGAGTGGAGAGGGTGAGAGACGGAGAGAGGAAGTGACAAAGAGAGAGGGGGAGGGAGACGATGAGAGAAAGAGAGAGGGAGAGAGAAAGAGGGAGATGAAGAGCAGACCAACGTATGCCGGGTTCCGCTAGTACTATTATTATTTAAGATAAGATAAATTTATTTAACCTGCAATTGGGTGTAACCCGGTGGCAGTTAATTACATAAATAAGACAATAAATGTCATGCAAATAATATCATAATGGTAATAATAATACTAAAATGATAATAATAACAATAACAGTAATAATAATATAAAAACTGCTGATTCTTAAAACATTAAATTACATGAAAAAGAAAAGAAACGTCTATCATCTAAAGCCGCACTGAGTGTTTATACAATAAAGACCGCACTGCACTATCATTCACTTCACTTCACTTCAAATAACTGTTTCTACTAAATTAATAATTAATTTAAGGCGCGTTCCGGGACTTAACATTTTTAATATCAATCACTGGTGGTAAGTACTCAATTTGCGTTTTCATTTGTTGCAAGCTGCAGCTCGTGGTACCACTGGCGCGCCATGGCGGTACCACATCCTCTGGCGCCTCTGCGGAGAGACTCTCCTGGCGCTCTGTATGTTCTGGGAACGCCCGCCTCGGTTATCCACACAGTTTCAACCGATCAATCACCATTCGAGATTTTGTCAAACCTCAATCAGTTGATGCAATCGTTCAACTTCCCGTCTTCAAGTAACATTTGTTTGATAAACTCTATCAGGATGACCCAAGATCAATAAAAAATTACGTGTAGACCAGTTTTTATTTTCATGAATGCGTGCACGTGAGAAAGCAGTTATGGAACGATTTATTAACGTTGACATGGCATAAATATCGTGGAGTGCAGCACTTTACAAATGTATTTGCAGGCTTATACTAATCAAAATCTAAGCTAACTTATTCTAATCATTGGAGCGGCCACTTTATGGGAGAACCTTAGGGTAAAGTATCTTGGTTTGCTAATATTTTTAGCAAGACTGGAATTGGGAATCTGTACTTTTTTGTACTAGTTAGTACTGAAATGCAGTTATGTTTGGTAGATTTCGTTAGAAGTTTTGGGATATGCAGACTATGTTTTTTACTTTCTCGCCTTACGAATTTCTTCGTAAGAAGAGAAATTTACGTAATCGAGCGCCGGAAAAGGACGAATTTTTCAGTATTGCATTGATGTTTGAGGCAGGAACAGTGCTGCCGTCAACTGTTGGCGGAGGTCTCGAAGGCTGTGACGGACTCAGCAACCCTTCCCCTGACGGTCATCTCACAAAAGCATTGTGCTTCGAGGGCTGAGACTCGCTGGACCAGAAACGCCCACGCGCACGCCTCCGCCTCCGCCCCGCCCCGCCCCGCCCCCGCCCCTGCCCGCACCAGCGCTCACCGGCCCTGCCCCGCCCCGCCCTGCCCCGCCCTGCCCCGCCCCGCCCCGCCCCGCCCCGTCCCGCCCCGCCCTGCCCCGCCCTGCCCCGCCCCGCCCCGTCCCGCCCCGCCCCGCCCCGCCCCGCCCCGCCCCGCCCCGCCCCGCCCCGCCCCGCCCCCGCCCACGCCAGCGCTCACCGGCCCCGACGCGCCCTCCAGGCGATGCCCAACCAGGGACGCCCAAAGTGCTCACAATGAAAGGCGGCGAAAACAAGCGGACGATTGTTTCTTTTGAAGGCCAGGTAGGCGCAGGCGGAGATTCTAAATCTTAGTTAGAATGTGCCTTCTGTTTCGTTTCACTGATGGCATGCAACTATCCAACGCACACGCACATATTGAGAATTCTTACGTTTACAATCACATCTACGATGACAAGCGTGAAGAGCGTCGATAGTATGATCCAGTGTTTGAAACAATGTGATTGGTATTCTTCCGAACATCACGAATTACGTAATTATTAGCCAATGGTGAACGTTGATATCTTGTATCCACGGAGGTGATTATCTAACAATGATATAATTGATCATCGGGAAAACAATACCAATCACATTCTTTAAAAAAAGGCCATAGATGTGTTTAAAAAAAGATGTGTTCAAAATAATCCAACGACAAGGCATTGATCATCATAGATGAAGCACTGGAGTTTTATGACCAGTAAGTTACTGCAGCTCCGAAATTTTATTTCCCATTCTTAACATCGTTTTCATGATGTTTAACAAATCGACGGTACACGTCGGGAATTGCTGATGCAATAAAACGACTTTTCAGAAATGAAAATTTAGCTTCATAAAGTCGAACCAAATGAATTTGCTTGCGTTTCTACCGAAATCATTTTGATTGTACTCATCTATTTTTCTGAATAAACCACACAAAAGAACAAAAATACTTTCCATCTCACTCCCCTCACCCTAAAAAAGGGGTTCGAATTACGTAACACTCCCCTCGTTCCTATCTTCGGATCGGCATCTGCTCACCGTCCACCACTAGCCAGCTTTTTGTACCGTCGTCGCTTGAATACTCGCTGAGTCAATGATAATTAAAGTAATGGAATTTCACACCCAGTTATTAAAACGCGCCTTTGGAAAAATTAACGTCCCCGACAAAGGGCGCCGCTGCGCTTTGAAACAAAGCGCCACTAATATGTCGGTGGCCGGCTGCGAGTCCCCGCACCCTTTGTCAACGCAGGCTGCCGAGCGCGTCGAATTCACATTCGCTGCTGGATTTAGCTTTCCCGGGAAATATTTTCCACGAGGAAGCCGGTGTTTTGTGCTGTTTTTGACGCGGGTTGAAAGAACGCCGAACGAAAAAACAACGGAAAGCAAAAAAATAGAGATAAAACGGATATTTCTATCCTGCCGCGTGTAGTTCTGATGTGGTAATGTAATGGAATCAGAGATGTTGCAAAATTGAAGGGGAGTTTTGAAACAATGATTTATTTAATTAAGTAAAAAATTTGTCATAATCTGGTTTTACAAAATAAATTTTTTCAATTCTTAAAATATTCATTGACATGTTTTATATTATAGCTAAGGTCTGGATCAGAATGATATGCAGTACGATTTAATTTGAGTATTTAAAAGTAAAATATATAATTACTAGGATCAATGTTCATTTTCCCATATTATAAATTTTAAATAACGTGGGGAAATCAAAAGAAAAAAAATTTAAAAAAGTGGCTTTCATATTTCCACCCGTCGTTCTGATGTGTTAGCGTAATTACCGGTCTTCAACAATTCCAGACGAGCTTTGAAGAAAAGATTTATATGTTTAAATATAAAACATATTTTTTTCAACGAAATAATTTTTCATTTAATCATTCTTAAAAAAACATGTTTGATATGATAGGTAGGTCTGATTCAGAATGATATTTTATACGATTTGATTTGAGTTTTGAAAATAAATCATTTTATTACTTCGGTCAAAATTCTTCTTTCCGCATTACATTCCATCGGTCTTTATGCTCAGTCTTTTAACCAGAGAAGTGGTCATGGAGCATTTCGTAGCATTCCCATACATTTAAAAAATATATTGTTTTTTACACGTACTTTTTGTGAGTAATATTTAGTACGCAAGAAATATAATTAAAATGTGGATAGTGAAATAAATGTACAGGTAACATTACGTCACGTTTTCTTCAAACTGTGTAGGGTTAAGGAGAATACACATCAACTATAGATTAATTTCGACATATTAAAAACGAAAATCATTATTTTATGAGTAAGTAATGTGGACAATGTGAGAGTTTCAATTTTACACCAGCTATACATTAAAATATACCGTTCCGAAACATTCTTTTTTAATTTTATCGAACTGAATCGACTACCTAAATCGATCCATGTTAAAAATCGTACTTCATATCAAGTTAATTTAACACGAACAGAACAGCCTGACGTAGGGTCAAACCTGCTGACATTTCATTTCCGCCAACTGGCCTTAAAAATTCGGCACTCATTATGTAACACACACACAAAAAAAAAGGTTCACGTGTTTCTTTCATGACGTGTTTCCGTTCTACCGCTTGTTCATTTCCAAGAACCGTTACATATGCGTCGAGTACTTTCGTAGTTAGTCCCGTGAATGTAGTGCAGGTCATATCCAGGAGGAGGTGGTGGATCTCCCCCCTGGAATGTGAGATCCGGCGGCGACGTGCAGTGTTTTTCCTTCCTAGTGTATCCCCCCAGTGGGGCTCCACCTCTGCCGGGACAAGCTCAACGCTTCTGACTGGACTCTCGATACATGTGTGTAAGTGGTGCATGGAGGGGACAACGATGCTGGAGGGGATGAAGGGACGATGAAGAAGGAAAAAGCGAGCAGACTTGTTGGTCGTTTGTTATGGTACTTGCCCTGGCATTTGCCTGGTACTGGTCGGAGGAAACAAAAAAACCATCGATCAGAGCAGTCAGGCGCTAGAATGCTCCTCTAGGCAGTATCTGTATTCGGACCAGCTATACACAGTCGACTCCGGTGATAGTGACTTTCTGTGAACTAACGGTTTTTGTTTCACTATACCTGATGATGTCAAAATGAAGTAGAATTTCCCCACAATTATTGATTTTATTCATATAGAAATACAGCAAATTACATTAACAGAACGAACTTACAATTCAGTATCTTTATTTATCCTATAAAAATAAGTATTTTCAATTGTATGCTTCGTACATTTTTCGTTAGTAATTTCTCTACATTTTTCTCCAGAGTTCGTATTTACTTGAAACTGAAGCAAGCAACTGCATGTCACCGCCGCCAGTTGTAGCCTACGCAGGACACAGTCTTTGTTTCCACTGTGAAACTGAGTGACATGTTATCAGCATGTTCCCAATTCGGGTCCGCTACCTTCATTTCAGCGGAGACTTCTTCGATAACGATCTTTGGCCGATTGCCTAATTTTGTCCAGTTGTCTAGTCTCGGAATTTGTGGCACTGAGGCGATATATTGTTATTCAGGAGGGAATTAATATCCAGGTTGTTCTACTTCCTTTCAACGAGGTTCATTATAACCGAGGTTCAGGTTCGCTATACCGAAAGGTTCAGGTTCGCTTATTTTTAATGTAAGTCAAATGGGACCTTTGACTTAAGTTCATTACAAACGAGGGTTCACTATATCCGCGTTTACTATAACCGGAGTCGATTATACCTTGTGTCAAAAAGTCGCCACCGTGCCGTGGAGACCTTCAACCTAGGACCCCGATGTATTTAGTTAAAGTAACTCACCGCATTTAGAAAGACAAATTCCTTCATCTTTCGTTTCTGTTCGGACAAATAGTCTTCCTACTGTGTAGGAAAATTATGAGATGAGCCAGGGAGCAGCGGCCGCCGGCTGCTGAACGCACAGGTGCCGTTCGGAGCAGCTGTGAAATACGAGCGCTAGTGCGCTGAGGCCAATTACACAGTCGATGCGCGCTTTGCAATTACCCGACGGGCCAGTGAGCTTCTGGAGGAATAACTGCGAGGCCAGTTACACGGTAGCCCTCCTCCAGCTTCTGTGTTCCTCGGTGTGATTTACGCCCTTGCAAATGCAAAGACCAAAATTATGATGAGGATCCCACATAGTATTGGCTGTCAAGGAGCGCATATCTGGTTTGCGATCGCAGCAGTGCGATTATTCAGAAGTTAGCGATTTCTTTGATAGAGTGCAGATGTGCAAGAACATACGTGTAAGCTAACATACGTGTTAGCTAGAATATATGTGTTCCCAATATTTCATCTGTGGATTAACGGATCAATGGCATGCATGGTAAACAGAGTAGTGAAAACTGATTTTTTTTCAGTAGTTGTCAGGGCATGTTTAAACTATTGGAGCTACAATAGCACATACTTTCTGACATGATTTATAACTTTTACAATTTTCGAAAGTTCAAAGGGTTCATAAGAAATGGGAACTATGCCAATTGAAAAGCGTACTTTGCTTTGAGAAAAAATAAAGAAAAATTTTGGAGCCATTTTTAATTGCCTATAATTCACACAAAATTAGCGAAAATTGGAAAATTAGCAAAACATTAGTCATGACCTTATTTAAAGGTATGTGTTTGAAGAACATATTTCATCAAGGAAAAAAGATCTATCTTCAATATTATATGACGATACGGAAAAAAATTGAACTTTTGCAATTTTCGAAAAATCTGTTCACCACAAAAGTTATACCTATACCGTTTTAAGCGAAATTTGCTCTATCCAAGAAAAAAATAAACAAATTTAAAGCCATTTTTAAGAAATCATTGAAAATGTTGTGGATTCTTGGAAAGTATTCCAAAAAATCAAAATAGCCGTTTCAAATTCGCAGGAATAGAGATCGGCAAAATCAATTGGGAATGTATGTATTCGTTTCCATTTTGCCACTTGCATTTTTCGAGATATTGAGGTAACTGTTTTTTTCAAATAGAACAATGTATATATTTTTAGCTTATCACGAGCGTAAAAAGACGAATTCAATTATATTAATATTGTCATATGTTAGATAAACAGTTTTTAGTAAATTTCGTTTTTTGCGACTCGTACTCAACGGATATTTTGAATACAACAGTCCACCACCCGAGGTCACGCAGCACTCCCTGCTAAAGAGCGATCAGGGCGTTAAGATATGCCTGAAGTACCGAGTGACAAAAATCAAAATTACTCGAAACAATTCATATTTAACATATGATAATATGTGTATCATTGAATTCGTCTTTTTACGCTCGTCATGATGGTCTAAATATATTTATAGTTCCATTAAAAAAACAGTATCTCAATAGCTCATAAAATACACGTGGTAAAATGTAAATTAATATATGTATAAACCAACCCCATTCTCTCATGCACTTGTTAAAACTGCATTGCAATAACTGCAACCGTTCAAGAATTGCAGCAGGTGCTAAAGTTACGTGGCTCACTGTATATTTAAAAAAAATATTTTTGAAAGTAAAAAAGTGAGGATAAGCCTTAAGTTAATAGTATCAGGATTGTCCAACTGGGGGCCATTTATTGTGACCAACGGAGTGCCGTTTACTGTGGCCCGCGAAAGGTAATTAGTAAAAGTTCCTTTCATTCATGTCGGGCGAGAACATTGTGCGCCTAACACACGCACCTGGAGGGGGTCACCTCTCCCTTAAGGTAAAAATGGGTTAGGTGTAAATTTAAGGATTTTTTAGAGAATTCAGAAATTCAAAGTCATCCCAGTGTGTTTCACTGCGTTATGCAAGTGACGACCTGATATCACGCATGGCTTCATTCCCACCCCAGTATCAGAGCAGCCGGGCAAACTACCGAGATCAACAATACGAGGAAGTCAGATGTGGGTCGTCTGAATAATGAACATATGGTCACAAAGGTTTTAAGTGTTGCCCATGAGGCCTTGGAAGGTGGGTACCTCCAATATATATATATATATATATATATATATATATATATATATATATATATATATATATATATATGTATATATAAAATTATTTTTAAGTAAAAATGAAGTAAAAACATTAATACCTCTGGGTATTTCGTTTACACTGAAGCACATTCCTCCGTTGTCATGGAGAGCGCGGCGCGGTCAGGCAGGCCGGGGCGGGGCGGGGCGGAGGGGGGCGTGGCGTGGCGCGGCGTGGCGGGAGAGGCTCGTGTGGCGCGCGGCGCGGCGCGGCGCGGAGATCCGCATCGGCCGCGTGGGTGCCCCGCCCCCACAATGGCCGCCCGGGGCGCGGCGGGCTTCGAACCAGGGCGCTGCCCCGCCGGTGATTAATGAGCCATTGAGCGCTTGATGGACGGGGTATCGCAAGGGTCATCGACCGGACTCTTTCAGCGATTCGAACCATTTAAAACGATAAATCTCTCCTAAATGCACATACAACCTAAGGTGGTTCAGGGCAACTACTGATGCCACTGTAGCGTCTCTGATCGAGAGGTCTTAGGATTCGAATCATAACGGTGGCGGATTTTTCACACTAGCTAGATAGCACGGTCGAATTCAGCCGCTGTGTGGAGGATAATTTTAGCGGCCCGTTGTTCCTATTTTGGCTATCAGTTCCAGGCGGCCGACCTGGATGGTCGAGGTGGCTAAGAGCGAGTACCGACTCATCGCTTCGGTCCGAAGGGTCGCGGGTTCGAGTTCCGCCTTGGGCATGGCTGTTTGTTCCTTGACTTTGTGTGTGTGTTGTCGCGGAGGGCCTCGCGTTCTGCTGACCCCAGAGCAGAGGAGCCCGCAAGAGTGTTTGTCTAGTGTATGGTCGAATATGCGTCCCTTCGGGACGTATAGGGCAACCGGCTGTCGGCTGGATAAAAGCCCTAGGAGAGGAGAGAGAGAGTTCCAGGCGAACACTGGAGAAGAACTGAGCCTGACTGCGCGAGACCTTTCATACAAACTAATCTTGCACGCTATAGCCCACGTAGAACAGATCTATGGAATATGGTGTGGAAAAATTAAATTAAAAAAAAAAAGAGTGTCTCAGATTGGTCAAGTTCTTCAAAGCTACGAAACATGACGCACTCCCCACTTTCTTTACATAATTTATTAGTAATACAGGTCGCTTTCTCAAACTTAGAAAATATTTTCCCCGTGTTTAATCTAAAAGGTTTTGTAAATTGATTAACTACAATTTAATGTCTTCCCCATATTTCTGGTCATGGATGGATTGGATGGCTTGTTTTTGTCCCTCATATCTCTAGGAATCCGTGGTAGTCTTTATCGTGTCATGGAGGTAGCTCTAAAAACAGAGGTAGCTCGTTTACGCACCATCTCCACTCGTTTACGACCGCCTTGTTGGTCCAAGAACATACTTTCCCGGATCCAATGTGCCTCGTGAGTCCGTCGCTGCTTCGATACATTTAATGGTAGGAAGCCAGGTTCCACCTAGATGGCACTGTCCTCAGAAGCCCATTGGCCCATTGAATTGCACACACTAAATCCTCTCGCACTAATTTTACCATTATTCCTTGGAACTATGGACATGATGTTTCTATATGCGATGATTTATAGAAACATTGATGTATTGAAACTGATGATTTCTAACATAATGAGTTTTCCCGTCGCTAATTTAAATTAGGGAAAAATCGGGTTGAAAAGTGCTACATGGTGTTCTGGAAATGCATCCTACGCAAGAGCCTTGAACCTCAATCCCATGGGATCGAACGTTTAGCCTTAGTGTATAGCGTGGATGGGCTGAATATCCCAAACCCCTGTGTCACGAGAACGGCGATAATTTTCTATCGCCAGCTGTTTTCATATCTCCACAAAATGGAATAATGAAAATAAAATTCTGACAAAAGCGAAAAATGTTTTTCAATGAAGCAGTAATTGGAAAAGATACAATCTTATAACGTGAAACAGTTATCATGAATCCTGTTAATTAATATTCTGTTTTTTGTGTTGAAAAAAGACAATGACAATACCGTTGATAATCCGATATTACGTGATTCAAGATATAATCCGATATTACGTGAAAAGAATTCGCCATTCCAACACATTCCTGTCACTTAGGAAAGATGTTTGTATAAAGGAGAACTTAGTAAAAAATAAACATTGAATAGTAATAAATAGTGAATAATATAAACATAATACAATTCTCGGTTATTTGATAGAAAAAAATCTGGCAAGCATATTTTCGTATGAAGCTACTTTTCACCGCCTCGCGCCGCTTCAGCTTGCGCATGTACACCCCTTTTTGGATTTTAAGGGGAAATGAGTGCGGAATCAGGGAAGTTGCCCGTGCCCGTAGGAGCGACGGGCTCCCCAGGCGAGCAAGTGGCTCGTGCTGACGAGGTTTGACGTGCTTGTTTTAAGCGAGCGTTTCCACTGGGATTCCGTCGAGTGTTGGCACTTCGCGAGTGGTGAAATAACGCACGATAAGAAGTTAGATATGACCATGCAAGCCATTTTCTGGCTTGCTAGCTATCTGAGGTCGCGATGTGATAGGCACAATAGATGGGATTGAGACGTAATTTGTTGTTTCAATACGTCAATTGACGACAGAAAAGGTAACTGAAGTTTGATTAAGAAGTGTGGAAATTAAAGAGCACATTTTGTTCGGGTTGAAGCATTTGTTCTGGGTCGAGGTTTATATGCCGTGTTTTCCAAACAATTGTTTTTGTTCGTATTGAAATTGTCAAAAAATAATTTTTGTTTTTTCTATTCTATTTGTAGAAAAAAATACATCGCGAACCCGAAAACAGCGTGTCACAATATTAGAGTTTGGTATAAATAAAGCTCCAAAATGGGAAGCAGAATCATGATTTCCCCACGTCATCGGCAGCCTGCGGTGAAAGCAAGAGGATTGGTGGTGAGGTGGAAATGGGAGGGGAGGGTGAAGACAAAAGTGGAAATGGTACTGAAAGTGATGGGAAAAAGGTGTGAAAACGAGCGTGAAATGATGTCGGAGGGCGAGATCAATGCTGAGAGCGAGAACGAGAGACGAAGAGAGCGAGGACGAGTGAGAGTGCAAGTAGGATGGGGAGGGACAGGCGGGTACGGCGAGGGCGATGGCGAAGGCAGGAGTGGGGGCGAGCGCGAAGGCGAGGGCGGGAAAAGGAAGGAACGGTTTATTTTTATTTTAAATTATTTCTTCTCGTTCGACAAGCTTTGTCCTTCGAGGAGGTTAGTTATACAGTATAGTGTTTAGATGTTTGGGAATGGCCATCCATAAATAGTGGTTTTTATTACTCAAAAGAACGCAAACATTGTGCTATGTTAAATGAAGTGAGATTGAAGCGCGATTTTTAGATCAATTGACAGTTTTGAGGAATGACGGTGTTTTGAATCGGTCCTTGGGATCTCTGGATTGGATTCGTGAGTATGCAGCATTGCGACTTAGACTGAAGATTAAGGAGCACGAGGAAGAGTGAAAGTTTTGATAAAACTTTTGAGCTACTCATGTTATGTAGTCGCTTAATGAAGGCACATTTAATTGTCTGCGAATCTGGATGTTTAGAATGAAACAGGGGGCATTTACAGTTCTTAAAAATATATTTTGATTGGCTGTTAATTTTTGGAGATTGTTAAGGTTAGTACATCCCGAAACTGGACATACGTAAGTCATGGTTGGTAGAATTAAGGAATTAAATAATAACAATCGGTACTCAACTTTCAATCAAGAACGTGCATGAGGGAAGAGTGTTGATATTTTTTGTGTGTTGTGAAGATTTGATTCGGTAGGTGTTTTCGGATGGCGTAACGGGAAAATTTTTGCTTGGCATTTTAAAGGGAAGAGTGAACTGTTGAAGTTGAAGACAGATGAAATAAACAAACACAAATCCCTATCATATACAAACACTACAATACTCTACAATAAGGTCGCTAATGCTCAACGCATCGACAAACGGTAATTTGGTAAATACTACTAACAGACATACCAGCAGGATCTTATTTCATATTAGCGAAAAACTCAACACACATTCAAATAAAAAATAGATTTCCGCTCGAAGCCTTTCTCAAAATCTTAGCAAATCATGATGTTCGGTATAACCCGAGGTTCTCCTTGAGAGTATACTGTTCAATATGTATATTAAGTTAGCTTAGATTTTTAACTAGCAAAAGCCTGAAAAACCACATCTGCAAAGTACTTGTACTGAACGTTTTAACGAAAACAACTCTGTTTCTATATAAAACAGAGATAACGATAGCTGGACCGGGAGTGCATCAATTGATGCTGATAGCTCACCGGGTAGATCAGTGCATAAACTGATGTCACTGCAGCGCCTCTGACCGGGATGTCCTAGGTTCGAGTTCTGACGGTGGCAGGATTTTCGACACTAGCTTTTCAGCTAGATCGAATTCAGTCGCTGTCTGGAGGAGAATTCTAGCGGCCGGCTGCTCTGATCGGTAGTTTTCCGTGGTTTCTCCGATCAACACCAGGCGAATGCCGGAGCAATACCCTACCAAACGGGCCACGGACCGCGCGCGATCTGTCCTTCCACTTCCTTGTCCTATCCTCTCCCCTTACCCACACACTTACACTAACATGCACTACACTACCACATATTCCGGGAGATCGGTCGGGAGCTTAGAGCTTGTTCCGGCTGGGACGTTGCCCCGCTGGTGGGAGAGTCCTGGTTAGGTGGAAACTCCACTAGCCGACGGAAGTTCGGCGCCGGATCTCGCCATCCAGTGGGGGAAGATCACCGCCATCTCCCGCGAAAAAACACATGCAAATACTAACGGGTCTCATGACCAAAGCAGTTGACGCGCACGGAAACAAAAAAAAATCAATCAATCAAACGAAAGCTGGGAAGAGTAAGAACGAGAGCTATTAACGAGTGCAACGACGTGAGAGGAGATGCGAAAACCAGAGTCAGAACGAGAGCTTGGCAGTGGCGGTTCGTGGCAGTGTGGCATAACAACCAGAAATTGTCGGCAATGTCCCTTGACACGTTATCATTAAAAAGAAATCACTTTAATAACGTGCGAGTGATCTACCTTCGTTAACAGGCGGAGAGAGGGGCCAGCGAGCGTTCGAGAGCTGACTTCATCGAGGGAGTTGTATTTCAGCTACATCAACCGGCTGTCCTGGCGTACGATTGATTGATTGATTCATGTTTCCGGGCGCGTCAACTACTCAGGTCATTAGTCCCGTTAGTATAGTGCATGTTTTTTTCTCGGGAGATGGCGGTGATCTTCCCCCGCTGGATGGCGAGATCCGGCACCGACCTACCGTCGGCTAGTGGGGTTTCCCCCTAACCAGGACTCTCCCACCAGCGGGGCACCGCCCCAGCCGGGACAAGCTCTCAGCTCCCGACCGGTCTCCCGGATATGTGGTAGTGTAGTGCATGTTAGTGTAAGTGTGTGTGTGTAATGGGAGAGGATAGGACAAGGAATGGATGGATAGATCGCGCGCGGTCCGTGGCCCGTTTGGTAGGGTACTGCTCCGGCATTCGCCTGGTGTTGATCGGAGAAACCACGGAAAACTACCGATCAGAGCAGCCGGCCGCTAAAATTCTCCTCCAGACAGCAGCTGAATTCGACCTAGCTGAAAAGCTAGTGTCGAAAAGCCTGCCGGCGTGGGGAGTGGGAACCTAGGATCTCCCGGTCAGAGGCACTGCAGTGACATCAGTTGATGCACTGAGCTACCCCCCCCCCGGTCTGGCGTACGATACGAGCCCAACTTCTTCTTTATATTATCCCATACGCTCTCCCTGTGTTCCCAACAGTGGCACGTAGTACAGCACCTCTCAAGCCCGTGGTGGATTTCAGTCACCGAGGTATATGGAATTAAGATGATAGACAGCACAGTTGTGTATGCTGGTATGCCTCGTGGGCAAGTTCTGTATGCGCTGTTTTCGGTGTGCGGGTGAATTACTGTGATTACAAGTAGTCAAACGTCATTTATTCGGTAATTAATAGGCACCTCGTTCGTTTACATAAGCTCTGCTGACCGCTCACCTGCCTGCGCACCTGTGTGCACGTCATCATTTCCCAGGTACGGGCGACCTACCCCCTCGGCAGCTCATTTTTTTTTTTTTAATATTTTGAATGGTATTCATGGTTCAGTTTTACAATACAAACTTTTTCACATATTTTTGATGCTTGTGATCTATTTTAAAAAACTCATCTATAATTTCTTTACAGCTATTTCTTAGGGAGAGGAAACCCACTGAGCTCCTCACAAAGAATCATCTAAATCTGAAAATTGAATGTAAAATACATGTTTGGGAAATCTGTTTTTTATTCTGGTGGGGTTTATGAGTGCTTTGCCTAGATTGTAAAGGGATAGTTGTGTAATTGTTGACATATTATTGTAAAAATTGTGGGATAACTTAGTGATGTGCTGTATTATTTGACTTTCTTTATGAAGCTGTTTGTTTGAAATAAAGCAGGGTGCTTTGGTTATTGTTCGCAGGAATTTGTTCTGTATGACCTGTATTTTATGGATCGGCAGCTCATAAGGAGGCGTATCGGCGGCGACAGGACTCGCCGGGCACGGTGGCGGCGCTTCCATTTTGTTCTCAGTTTATTTATGTGATCAGCGCAGCCAAATCAAACAACAAAAAACTCCAAGTAATCCAAAATGAGTTCCTGTGCACCATCACGAATGTGCATGGTAGGTCTCCAATGCACAACTCCATAAAGAATTCCAGATAGAACCGATAACCACACACATTTTGTTTATCCATCAACGTCTTCCAAAACATGCCAAATATACCCAAACCAGTAGCGGGCATTCCATGGAATGAAGGGAATGAGTCATTCTCCTAAGCAATGCAAAGAAAAAATCCTTTCGATATTAAAAGTATTCATTGCATATGGACAGAGCAAAACGTTTATTCAATCTAAGATTCTGAGCTAAGTACCAGTGGTTGAACCATAACAATCGATGTTTTCAAAACGGTTTGTAGTTTCGTCTTGTGACGTCAGCGAAGCTTCGTTCTTGGAAGGGGGCAGGCGTTCGTCTTCGTCATGTGTCGTGGCAAGTCGGCTCGGTTCGTGAGTGCGCGAGAATGAATTTTCTAATACGTTCCATTGTGATCGGCTGGTAGTTATTTCAAGTTCGAAAGAATTTTGGGTTTTTGAGAGTGTATGATATACGCGCGAACTCACATCATAATACAATGGAAGTATAAAGTACATAATAATATCGAGAACGTTTATCTTAAGGTAAAGAAAGTGTTCTAAAAAACTAATTCTTTGGGTTCCGTTCGGCAGTTCTCCTTTGCGGGAAGGGAATGCATTGGCAAACTAATTCCGCCCAGGAGTCATGGCATCTAGCGAGGAAAGTGAAAACCAGGCAGGGAACCAGAGGGGTATATACTCTCTGGGTGTAACGATGACAGATTTAGGGAGCCCCTTCCGGTCCCTCTCCTGTCAATTTTTGTACGCGCTGATGAATTTTATAAATTCATATTAATTTTAAATAACAAAGTACTCAATAAAATAGGTTAAGAATGTAAGTCATATAAATCCCGAACTATATTTGTTTATAATGTTAGAATGCATTTACGCAACGAAATTTTCCCTGGGGTCCGTTTTCTCCCTGGCGACGAGTTACGTTCGTTTGCAAGACACGATCTTTCCCGGGTTAATATTCACATTTCGTAAAAATTCATATCATTTTTAACTGTTTAACGTTTTTTATACTTTGGACTTCAAAAGTGCTTCCCCAACTAAAATTGTCACCGCACGCCACTGACCCAAACTAACCCCTATAAGACTCTGCCAAAAACCAACCCACAGAACCCGCATTAAGAATAAATTTCGGAGACGGCGTGATTTAGTGCGAGAGCGTAGGGAGCGCGAGCGCCGAGCGTGCGCCAGGGGCCGTGCACGTGTGTGGGCGACGCGACGCCGCGACAAGTTCCACCTGCTGGGGCGACGCACGCCCCGACCGCCTCCGGCACCGCCCCTCCACGGCCCTATCACGGCAACGCCCCACCCACGCCCTCGGCTTCGCCCCGCGCCACCCAGTGGGCCGAAATGACTCCACAGAAGAAGCAAATGGGCACTTTCTCTGATTCCGAAGCAGGCACTGAATCATTTAAGAAAGTAGTTCACATAAAGTAAAAACCAACAAACATAAAATTAATATTTGCCGGCCCCTTTTACGCTGGCGATTGCGGCAGCCATCGTCTGCGCTGAGGAGGTTGCAGGTTCGAATCCTGTATAGGCATAGACGCATTTGTGATTGGCCCTTCGCCTCTCATTATCACTCTTTCACCTCAGAGTTCACAATTCAAAGCTAACAACCTTGTCTGAAACAATGGATACAGCCGAAAGGCTCTTCTTTATTGCGAGTAAAGACACGTTCATATCTCCGGGATAAATATGACTGGGTCTCGGAGAATAACGTGTAGGTTGGTGTGGTGGTCTGAGATGGTCGATGTTCGCGTTAAAAAATTAATATGCATTATTTTCCATTCACTCATATTTCCTCCTGTATGGGATCCGCAGGAACTGTAGTTCTTGTAACCTAATTCAAATCGAGTCTCCAAACCCACGTCGTTATTGAAGCCTCCGAATCAATCCATTGAGACATATACACAGTACGGCGAACAGCCTCAGCCATCTGCGACGGCTATTATTTACCTCATTATACGAACTCATATTTTCATATGAAGAGCAAGGAACCTAAAGTATAAAACTGATTGTCAAGTCTCCAAATCATCTCCAGAGGTGCACATTTCAAAGCGTGGGGACATTGTCAGTCTTTAAATATTAGTAGGTCTATTAGTATTGGTAGGTAATTATCAGTAGGTCTTCATTACCAACACGTCAGAGGACATTAAGGTTCCTCTAAGCTGTGCCATACGTTGAGAAGAGACATACAAGAGAATCTCACTACATTGTGTTCAAGAATATTTTCCCCATTTCACTTGAATAATAAATTATGCAAATGTAAAACGTTTATTTTCCTTTTTTCAAATTTTAATTTGGTTGGTTAGTGATTCCCGGCGCGTCAACAACTTAGGTCATTAGTCCCGTAAGTGTAATGCATGTTTTTCTCGGGAGATGGTGGTGATCTCTCCCCGCTGGATGGCGAGATCCGGCGCCGACCTCCGGCGGTTAGCGGGGTTTCCCCCTAACCAGGACTCTCCCACCAGCGGCGCATCGCCCCTGCCGGGACAAGCTCTAAGCTCCCGACCGATCTCCGGGCATGAGTGGTAGTGTAGTGCATGTTAGTGTAAGTGTGTGGGTAAGGGGAGAGGATACGACAGGACAAGGAAGAGGAAGGAAAGATCGCGCGCGGTCCGTAGCCCGTTTGGTAGCTTACTGCTCCGGCATTCGCCCGGTGTTGATCGGAGAAACCACGGAAAACTACCGATCAGAGCAGCCGGCCGCTAGAAGTCTCTTCTAGACAATGACTGAATTCGACGTAGCTGAAAAGCTAGTGTTAACAGCTAATTTTAACATTTCATTAATTTTCAATAAAAATATCTATTCTTGAATTCCTGTACGTTGTGTTTTGTTTGCTTTATTAACAGAATCTCTGCCTTGGCGAGTGTTTTGCCTAGTTTTTTTTTAAATTTTAATCACCATTTAATGCTTTTGGTTGTTAGTGGGCGTGGTGCGCCCTGTTGGGCCCAGTGCGCGGCCCTTGGGGCGCCCCGCGCGGCCGCCTCACGTGCGCTGCACTTGCTGCAACGCGCGCCCTCCATCTTTATTTATGGAGCGCGGTTCCTGCGCGAGGTCGACGCCTCCCGATTCGGGGACCCTTGTCTCTTGAGTAACGCACGCATTTGTTTGGGGTGGGGTACAAGGGTCGACCGCCGACAGGAGTCAAGTTGCTAGCGCGGGCACTGTGGCGCCTGAAAGTCGCGTTTGATTAGGGTAAGTCGTGAAGTTGACTTGCACTTTGAATATGGGAGGTACCTTCCCTGATCATTCCTAAGAAACAATTGCAGCTGAACATTGGCGTGTGCAGTCTAGTGGGGAGAAGGGGGCAACTACATTTTTGGGGCCCTTCCTTTAAGCGTTTTTACTTAAATACTATGAATTTAAATACAAATAAACAAAACATTCAAAGAAAGCTTCTTCCTCAAATAAAATCTAACAATTCCCGATTTATCAGGTTAGAAAAGGGAAAAACAAGAAATGAACATATTTAAGGAAATAAAGTGTTTTATTTATGTAAGACTACGGGCTTCATTAAGAATTATCAGGAGGGTCAAAGTCACCTCCCCTACCCCGCGAGCACGCCTACGCAACTGACCAAGACGTACACTAGTCGCACTCTCTTTAATCTCTCTTTTTTATCTTAAAATATGAACATTGATAATATTCAGGAAACTGACTATACCAACATGATTCACTGGATTACAATAGCTGCAAGATGCTTCAAGAATCCTTCAAATTAGAAAATTCAAGTATTTAAGACATTTTTAAAAAGTGGAAGAGACCAAGTCAGCGGAAAGGTCAAGAATTTATCAAGCGTTAAGAATATGTGATGAGAAGTGTTTGGAAATCACTACAACTTAGGTCATTAGTCCCGTAAGTGTAATGCATGTTTTTTTCTCGGGAGATGGCGGTGATTTTCCCCCGCTTGATGGCGAGATCCGGCGCCGACCTCAGACGGTTAGCGGGGTTTCCCCCTAACCAGGACTCTCCCACCAATAAATAACCAGAATGATGGAATTAGTCATGCGCCCGGAATAAAATAGTCTAGGTAACTCCGTAAAAACTTTATAAACGCTAATTATCCTTACGAATGTCACTTGAAATTATTAGGACTTGACTTTCTATTCAGAGTTGGAAAGCTAGGGCGCTGACAGTTGCTGTACAGGTCAACACCAAATTGAGATGAATTAATATGAATCAGAAATAATAAAGTATACTTTAAGCAAACCGTATTTCAAATGCAAGAATTCAAGCAAGATTTATCAATACGTCTTAAATCGACATTTGAAACATCATATCACGAAAATCTTATGTATGCCCCATATCTCAAGCCAGTATCTCAAAAGTTTTACCACATACTCGTACTATAGAGAAGAATGTCTTAATTGCAGAGCAAATTTCGTAATACTCAATTATATTTACTATTCTACTAATTACGAGTAAGGCAATAGTAATTATGTGATAATTAAATGAAACTTAGAGCAGCAAAACTTATCAATGTGTTAAGAATGTATTCAAACTGTAGAAACTTGTGAAATCCAATTACAGACAAATGTAATTTTGTTTGGTCTAAAGAAATTTCTAATGATGTTCAGCCACAAACATCGCTCGAAAGGCTTGCACAGATAATACTAATTTACTTTCTAGTATTCTGTGTGTTCCATTTCAAGATGAGTTAACCGCTTAGTGCGCTAATGCCTGGAAGAGTCTAAAAAAGGCCTAAATAACGGTCACACAGGTAAATCCACCATTGTGGCCTCTAATTCTTATTATGTCTCCCAGAGTCATTCGTATTCTGGAAGAACCGAAACCAAGAAATTAACGAACAACGGGACATTCGCCTGAAGGACACAGCCTGCATTTAGGACTCCTTCCCAATCCGACACGCGGATGATTGAAAACCCGAGGTCTCGCGAGAAGTGGACGCGTCGAGTGCGTAAACACAAAGGGCACAAAAACTCATAAAAGCCAGGGGGGGCCCGCCATCAACTGTCGCCAGCGCCAGGGGGCCCCAGGAAGTGCGTGCGGGGGCGGTGGAATAACGGGTCCCGACGCGCCCGGGATGGCACCTCCGCGACGCGGTCCACTGCGCGAAAAAAATCCCCTGCACCTGCGAAGGCAAGCGGCGGGCCCCCTCCGGAGGCAGGTAGAAAATGGCCGCGGAAGGAAGCGAGAATCACCTTCCATCTTGTGAATGAGGCAGCAAGGTGGTAGTAAAAATGAATTACGTGTGACAATGACCTGAAATGGCTGTGAGGTGGTGATGATTTGCAAGAGACGATGCTTCACTTACACCGTTTTATCAATTGTATTCCATCGTGCAAATACAAATCGTCGACATTTCTAATTTCCAGTGAGCGCGGAAATTGAAAGGAAACTATGCAGCCTCCAGCCCTGCGCCCACCAGTCTGTCGCCTTATTTCATGCTCAGGAATTCGGGGAAAATTCGAAAACAGTGAAACTGTTTTGATTTGACTGAAAATGCAAATATTTGAATTCGTTATTCCTATTCTCTTTTTTATTTATTTCCAGTGTTATACGAGGGTATTTCATTTGTTGTTCTTATTTTTTGTAGAATAATATTATTGGCAATACTATTTATCCTGTGGCTGGCTCACCCAAGGGGAGAGGGCTCATAGGGCTTCAATCCTCCATCCCCCGCCCCCAGAAGGCAATGAAACATATTCAAAAATGAAGTACTAGTAATTTTCTATACTAACAACTATCGTTCAATATATCAATTGTTTGCTTTATAAATATTAACAATAAGTCTACAGAGAAAATACATTTATATTCAGCATAAATAAAAATGTATTCATTAGAAAACATCAAGGCACCTGTACACTATACCTGTAGACCCCCTCCCCCACCCGAGAATAATCCCAGGTGCACCCCTGTAACTATCTGATATATATTTAAATATTCCAATTATGTTATAAAAAAATTTTGTACAACTATATTAAAGAGCAAATTGTAACAAGGTCGAAACAATCCTGACAAAGTGGAGAAATGATGTCGATGGATTTAAAATTACATGATTAAAAGCTCGTTATCTCATTTGCTAAAAGGAGTTCCCAGCGACTTTGACAGCGACGTAGATCGCGTCACAGGTCGAGTCGAGTAACGGTCCTTAACGCGACATACAAGGTCGTGGCATTGCGGTCCAGCCAACATAATGGCAGCGCGCCCTTCCAGGTAGGCGGGCGCCGGGGCAGGAAGTAGTCGCTCGGAGCGGGAAGTGGCCCGCGCTTCTCCTCAGCCCTTTTCCTGAGAGCCCTCGGGACTAATGACCCGGTTCTTTTGTCAGCGCGACGCGTCACTCTCTAGGGAACGATAATCCCTGGCGTCTTCCGAAATCTCAACGGCGGGGCGGCGCTCAAGACAATGAAGGGACGCAGGGAAGTTGCCTTCCTGACTCGCGGTGCGCTCTGGGGTGGCAAAAACCCTGACACACATTTCTCGGAGAAGACACCTGTAGCCTATTGTTCGTTTTCTTCTTTAGAGTGAGAAACGCAGAGAGAAATTTGAGAGAGAAAACTATTGAAAAAGGGTAAGCGACACGGGAAACTTAGGGCAAATAAAAATACACAAAACCTTCTACAAATTACTTTATTTCCTTTCCTGCTTCTTCTTTACCGGTTAAGTCACAAAAATTACAATTGTTTGACTTCTTACTGTCTCATCGGGTTCCATTTGTTCGTTTCCAATTCAAAGATTAGTTCCTCCGCATGTTTTGATTTCTTATACAGGGTCTGTCCAGACTTTTTACGGATATCCTGCACTTCAAGTTCCATTAGATTGTTGACCGACAAGACTTTCGGTTACCCTACTTGGTGAGCCGTTTTTATCACGAATTTAGATCTTAAACATTTTGTTTCTGTCGGTAACAGCTACTTTTAGCCTACATCTTTTTTTAACCAATTGAACCTAGTTATTTGCAAGTAATCACTGAACATAATGATGACAATGAAATAATTTTCCTTTTCCAAAACATATAATAAGCTGAACATATTTTAATATCACCCCCACCGCCTTTCTCTCAACGACATATTTTTTATTATTTCCCATCTAATGTAAGATGTAAAAAATTCAAAATTCGTTCAAAAGCATTACTTCTTAATAAGTGAGTCAATAAATTTGCCACTCTACATCAGCTTGCGAACGCCACAAGCCACCTGTTCACCTGTTAAACATTTCCTTCCCGCCAGTAAAAATATGCGCCATTTTTGCAAAATTGACAAACCTGAGAGGTTGCATTAGACGTATTTCAATAGGAGAAAATATGTTTCGCCAAGCAAAATTTCTTATTGACTAGAAAGAAGCAAGCAATCCCCATATATATATACATATACATATATATATATATATATATATATATATATATATATATATATATATATACAGTTAAAAGTTCACGCTCTCCATCAAATACCCTGCCTTCCCAAGCTCCAAAGACTTTATAAGCTGTGACTGGCTCCTCTAAACGACACTGTGAAGGGGAGAATCCTTCCACCTACACTATCTGCAGGTAAATGGAGCAGGGACGCAATATCGCCGCCGTCGCCTTTAATATGGAAGCCTCCGGCGCCGGAAGCTCGATAAGGCCGTACCTCATCTCACAGCGCGGAGTGGGAGGGAAGGGGAGGGGTGGGAGGATAGAGGCTCCAATAAAAATTCCTCGCGCGAGGGAGGGTGGTGAGTGGCTGACGATCGATGCAGCCACAGAGGGTGACTCGTTCTTCGGAAGCATTCGATCTTTTAAGGAGTGCGTTTATGCCGTTTCTTTTTACCAACCACATTATTTTTTTATCCACCCACTTCTTCCAAAACATACCGAATATACCCAAACTAGCCCCGCTAAGACTCTGACAAAACCCAACTCATAGAACCCGCATTAGGAATAAATTTCCTTTCCATACATTCCTAAATAAATTCTCAGATCTCGACTCAAAGAGAGATATTGTACAAAGATACCTCTAGAACCCTAGGTGTCATGTAGGTTGTATTTTAAGATTATTTGTAAGATTATTGTAAGAAGATATAAGCAACTATAACAAATGCAGAGTGTATTAACACTGATCTTTATATTGTTCTATCCAAAAGAAAATAAATTAATTAAAATAAAAAATGCCGTTTTTTAACGGTATAGGAATGCCCTATCCTCGCAATGTTAAATTTCTGAGTCTTTCAATATTTATGCACTGCATTATTTAACAATATCTAAAAGTATTGGAGTCTTCACCTAAGCCCAATAGAAGGGCGACTTCACATATAAATAATAAAAAAAAACAGCTTTAAGAATGAAATCAACGTTTTTCAAACGCCAATTGAAAGAGAAAATAATGGAGATTTATGAAAAATAAAATACCAAAAAACTAATTTTTGAGCGCAAAATCATTCCTTTCTTGCTCAGGTATTTACCACTCCTCCGGCAACAATGGTCCCTATATGTATCGCGGGTTGCATCTTTTTCAAGAAATATATTTTGAATATTTTAATGGGGTACCCATTAACGCCCGAGAAAACTTTGTATGCAAAGGGCTCTCCCATTGTGGTCGCTTCCGTGCCCTCAGAGTCATTGTTGGATGCTCTGTAAGAAGTTTCTTTTTTTTTTTAATTACGATTATTTTTAGTGCTAACCATCAATACCTAACTTATACTACGAGAGCCCTCGAAAGTGTCAATCGCTGGTTACATGAGCCCTTTTTCTAGAAGAAGTAGCAAAACAGCTATACTTTACAGTAATATGTCCCGTCAACTAAGCTTTAGACCATCCATTCTTTCCTTTACACCAACCTCTCCCTCCGACTTAACCACAGGCATATAGCAACTAAGCATAGTTTTAGAAGATTCGAACCGACGATTAAGGATTACAACCTGGCCAGAAACGTACAATGCTTAAGCAATCTCAGCTAAGCCAACACTTAGACTTCACGAATTTCAAAACATACTCTTGTGTTTCATTTAGGATGTCTACGTCTATTGAAGAAAAGAAATTCGCAATTAGTGCAAAAGAAACAAGTCTGAGTCGACCAGAAATGTGCGTCCTCAAATGAGCACGCTGGGTATTAATGAGTTCCAAATTTGCGATAGTGAATTCCTCAATGTTTATCCTCGGCTGATCATAAAGGTTCGTTCAAAAAAATTGGACCAATCTCTGCAGTGGTGAAAAAGTTAATTCCGAAAACGGACCTCAAAAAACTGAAAAGAATATAACCTTAAATTTAAAAACCCTTCATTTGAACACACTTCGGTTAATCGAACCAGAAGGTAGATAGAAGCTTTTTCCTCTTGTAGATTGGGTAGAAAAGAGGCATGTTAAGTCGTGCGAAAAGATTTTGCTCGAGGCAAGATCGGTCGGAGAGGGAGAGGCATAATTTGTTCTCTCCCACACACACATTCATACCAGTGGCATCTCCTCACTTTGGACCTAGGGCGTTGGTGGTGAAGGAAAGTGTTAATCCTCACACTTCTCTTTTCGCTTACATATTTATAGTAAAATTGAATTATGTAAACAAAATCCTCATTTATTTTAAATTATAAATGTTGGAAGAATGAGGGTAAGATAGTCGCAAAATAACAACAATGACAATGTTGTGTTTTCTACTGCCAAGATTGGAATAATATATTTTATATTACCATTTAAAAAGACGTGCTCGACACTTTTCTCATTCTTCAGTTCTCGTTTTAAAAATTAAATTCTGAAATATTATCAGGTTAGGACACGATCGCCCATCACTCAATTACTTGTTTCTTTTCTTCGTACGAAAGGGAAGGAAAGCAATTATATAAAACGATTGTTCCACTTTTTCACTATTCTTATAAAAAAACACGAATTTCATGAGTACTGCTACTAAAGGCTGCCACGCGCAACGGAGAATATCGCAATGCGCTGCAGCCTACAGATTTGACCTGAAGACGTTGGAGGCATTCGTCAACGGCCTGAGCATCGCTCGCGCACTGCCTGCGTCGCATGGACGCGCTGGTATCGATCTGTGATCGCAAGGGATACCGAATAAATGAAAGAAATCTAAAGAAATTCAAAGGAATAAATGTTTTTTTTATTTCCTAGGGCCTTGACACTCGACTTCCACACCCAAAGAAAACGCCACTGACTCACGACAACAACACATTAAACGCAACAAGTATAGCACTCGCTCCCTAGTTTTCTCTCTTATTATTACTAAAAATATAACAGGAATGTCTCTGGCATGCTAGGGACGTACGGTCACGAGCTCTCGTATTGCAACGGAGAAATCTGAGAATGAGAGGTAACATAAGTCTGCGATTTGGAATTGTAGTACCTCTTCCTATCTCCGATGTGAGGTATGTGCTAAAGACGCACAATGAAATGATCCCCTCAACAGGACCAAAGACAACAATGATTGAATGGTTTATATACTTACAAATATTTAGAATAACTTTGAAAACGTTCCAGGCATCTCCAAACCACTCATTTCACGTCGATTTAAATTCAAGTCAAACCCGAGGGAACCCAGAATCATCCAAGTGTGGAAGGGGAGTTCTTGGTCGATGAGCCAAAGGGCAACCCCAAAACTCATATTACCGTGTTACAGACTACGAAATATCCCTCTCGGAGCAGAGAGGTCAACGAAACAGAGAAGCATCATCCATCTCAACCCTTCGCAGAGGGTTTAAAATCGAGGGACGCATTTATTCAGCCGGGGCGGGGCGCGCCGAGGGTGGCAGGTGCGCGGGCGGTGGCAGCGCCCCGCGGGCGGGCGAGGGGCGAAGGGCGATGGGACGTCGCTGCCGCGGGCGACGCATTCCGCCCGTGATAAATGATATCCCGCGCCCGACGGCGACGTTTAGCAACAGTTTAGAGCGCAGGCGGTGGCACAGGGGCCGAGGGATGGTGGCTTCGACATCGACGCGGAAAGAAATGAAAGAGGTGCCGGTGGGCGCATTTCGTGGTGAAGTCGATGAAGTCGATGTGAGAGAGAAAATGGAAGATCTGGTTAGTACACAGAAGGAAAAAGAGAAAGAGAATTGTGATAAGGAATAAGTAAATAAATAGTTAAAAGTAGGGAAGATAAAACTAAAGAAAAATAAGAAAAGAAAGGGAGAAAATTGAGAACTAAAACTGTAGTGATTATGACAAAGATTAAGAGACCAAATACGGGCACTTGATGAAAATATCATTAAACTGAAACTTTAGGGATTGACAAAATAATTGTGAAGACCATCGAAGAGAGACACCAAGTAAAGAAATTGAAAAGGGCATGATAAACGGTGTAGAGAGATAATGTAACAAGGAAGGGTGATTGCCCAAGATGTTTAAGGGAGAGGCATAAATCATGAAAGTGTGGGAGAAGTTAAAGATGGAAAACAACCAATAAGAAAAGAAGCAAGAGTCAGTATAGACAGCGAAGCGGTTCTGTTTAGCGTGTTGGGAGAGGACGCAGAGACTAAGAGAACACATTTTGCATTTGAAATATTTGCTTAGTGCACAGAGAGAGTATTTTGAATGACAATTTAAAAAATATACAAAAACATATTTCTGAGATCTCAGGAGAATGTTAATTTACATTTCAATATGCATTCCAAAAGTTTAAAAAAATCGCTTTTATATTTATTTATTTATTTATTTCAGAATAGCTGCTTCCAGTTATAAGCACATTTTAAGGTACATTTTAAGGTTATAAGACAAGATTGTATTTGACTAACGTTGTTGACCATTTACTATTTACATTTAAAATGCCTCTTTAAATACCACTTGTATTAATGAAAATGTTCATGATTCTAGAGAGCATGATGAGCTACGTTGATATATCCGTAACATTATTAGAAGTAATGTGGATACATTTGTTTGTCTGACGCAGCAACAACGGATATTGTGTTAAATGCTCTTAAACTAGCATATTCGTACTTTAAAAATGCAAAATTTAAACATTGTATAGTTTTATCACATGTTTTAATTTATATTGTAGTTTTAAAACTTGTAAAAAAACATATAAAAACGTTGCTCCCATTAATCAAGATGGATAGCACTTGAATCACGTTTATAGCAACTACAAATCCTCGGCAATCGTCCATGTAAAGTACGTACCCACCAAAGGTTCTATTCAATTGGCCGCTACGTCTAGACAATCCGACTTTTGCCCGTCAATAAATCACGCCGCGTCCACTGCAAAGCACCAACCGGCAGGGCATCGCCAGCGCCCGGCACAATGCGCACCATTTAAGCCCTCGCCCGTGACAAATGACGCACATTCACGGCTGATCCGAGAGCGCCCGCCGAGCTGCGTCCCATCGCGTCGGCCCCGGTGCTCCAGGCAGCCGCGCAGAAGCCTCATCGAACGGGTTCCCAGATGACGCAGCTACTGCTCCGTCGCCGCCGCCGCTCCGCCGCCGCCGCCCCGCCGACGCCACCCCGCCACCGCCGCACCACTGCCCCGCCCCACCACCCGCTCCGCCCCCGCCCCGCCACCGACTCCCCGCCACCCCTCCCCGCCACCGCCCCGCTATCCGCCCCTGCCGCCCCCGGTTCCCACCACCACTCCCCGCCGCTGCCCCGCCGCCGCCCCGCCGCCGCCCCGCCGCCGCCCCGCCACCGCCCCGCCGCCGCCCCGCCACCCGCACCGCCACCGCCGCGCCGCCGCCTCCCACCACCGCTTCCCGCCGCCGCCCCGCCCCCGTCCCAACACCCACTCCGCCACCCGTTCCGCTGCCGCACCGCCGCCGCACCGCCGCCGCCATGCCGCTGCCCCGCCACCCGCTCTGCTGCCGCGCCGCCCCCGCCCCACCACCCGCTCTGCCCCCGCTCCGACACCGCCCCGCCACCCCTCCCCGCCACCACCCCGCCGCCTCGTCGCCTCCCCCCCCCACCGCCCCGCCATCCCGCCGTCGCAGCCTCCCGCCACCGCCCCTCGACGCCGCCCCGCCACCCGGCCGCGTCCCCGCGTCCCGACGCCACTGCCCCGCCACCGCCCCTCCCGCCACCACTGCCACCGAAGAATTCGACGCTCGGTGTTCCCGCTTCTTGGACACCTGGGAGGACGGTGGGCACTCGCAGAAAAATGCATGAGGCAGGGTGCAATGATTTTCGTTAGGAATCAATTTTAGAAAAATACTAAGTGGGACATACTGAAACTTTTCCTCCTCTTAGTATCGCTAGTTACTAAAAGCTATTCTTTATTTTTTTTAATTGCTTGTCTTCATTTAAAGTTCTAAAATTTAGAGATAAATTTAATAGATAAAGAAATCTCTGACTAATATTGTGGATGTCAGGTTCGAAAATAAATTTGAACGTTTCAATTTTCAACATTTAGTAGGTTTTAATGAAATTCGGAACTAAATAATTTTTAGAAATACACTTCGCTCTATTCTAGAAAAAAATGCATCCCTTTCCGCAAAAATAATTGCAAATGTCACAATATTGTAGAGAACCCTAAAAAATTAAAGTACCTTAACTATCTCCGAAACGTCAGATCTTGATCCTGATGTTTTTATTAAGTTTCAGCTCAAAAGCTTCAATTCTGTCAGAGTTTTGTGTGACACATACTTGCGTCTATTCATTCAGACATCCCGCTTTTCGGGTACAAATTGTGTATACCTCCTCGCCACCTCCATCAATCATAACCACCTTTAGTACAGAGTGAATACAGAGAAAGTTCGGGTAATGTGGAATACCATTTTTCTTTGTTCGCATTCCTTTGTAATGAAACTGTTTTGAGCACGGAAAATGAAATGAACCCAATTTAAACTATTTTCAATTAAATATTTGTTTTGAAAATTCAAAAAACAAACTTTTTCAATAGCAATAATTTTATTTTGTTGCATTTCGAGGGTAATACGAAATAGTCGTGTAATAAGGAATAGGGGTTTCAAAATGATAAAAATGAAATAAGGTTGATAAAAACTATGTAATGATAATCTGACATTATAAAATACAAATTTCGTAGGCTTTTGATAGTTACTTGCAAAAATCACACATGTAATCTTCCTGCTTCGCTCTCTGGAACAGTCAAGTTGGGTCCACAGGGAACAGGTTAAACATTTCTCCCAAACGTCCCACCGTCTATCTTCCATTATGCCATTAGAGAATATTTCATAATTGTTGTCTGATACAGATTTCGGTATGAACTCCAACTTAGATATACACTGGAATGCAAAGACCTATTATTCCATATAACCCGACATGCCATTTTGAAATCAATAGCGTCTAACCTAAACGTGAAGAAGAGCAAGCTACAAACTGAGCATAAAGTAATAAAATGCAACTCTTGTAGTGTACACTGCAATTAGTTTCTAATTATTAGTTAGAAAACAAACTAATAGTATTGGCTTTAAAAATCTATTTGCGTTCATTTTTGGAGACTGAAAAACGAATGTTCTACGGTAGCAGGCATGATGCACGTGGCAAACGGGAGACTGACTGCAGAGCATCACACGAGCTCTCTGATGAATTTACCTCTGTTCGTTCCACTTGGCTACGGCTCTTGACAGAGGAATAAGCTCGGTGTTCCACATTACCCGACTATACCATAATACTCCAACTCACTCTACCGAAATCCTGACGTTTGTGCGTAGTTACAGCTCAAAAAACCTTAAACACTAACATTACAACCGAAAATTCGAGGTCGTACTGTTAAGATTATTCCAGTCAATAAAGTAAAAAAATGTTTTTTCGTAATGCAGTACTCTTGAATTGTCCTAACGCAAACAACCGCCGAAACGAAAAACCACTTATAGCCGTCGGATTCCGTTAAGAGTAAATGAATTGTAGCTGCAGAGGGCACATGAGTACTCATTTTCGAATTTTTTATGAGTTTTTATTAGGTGATTTTACGAAAGATGTATTGAACGATACGCGCCTGATATCACAAATAACGACTTGGTTGGTTATAAATGTCAGCTATCGTCTCTCTACAAGTTTCAACCACGCCTGTTATTTGCTACTATATCGGCCTAATAATGTTAATAACTACTCTAGCTAGTTTCTTAGTAAATTAGAAGATCTAATGGTATGTTAACGACTAAGATCGGAAAACTTCAATTTTTCTGGAAAATTCTGAGGAATGAATGATGATGTATGTAAATTATTGTAAGGCGTACGTGATCTTTTACATTTGAAACTCACGGCTCAAATTACAAGGCAAAATCGTCCATATCTCATGCGGTATTCAAACATATAGCAAGAGCGAAGAGCTGTAGCAGCCAGTCCCTGTGCTATTCACCGCAGTGTACCAACAGTGAACTTCTACCACCTGAATGAATTAGTATCATTTGCATTCCTAGTTTCATTTTGACAAATCAAAATATTCGTGTGTAGTAATTGATTTCCATCCCTTCAAACGTCTCTGTGGATACCGCCCCTTCCCCACAAACAGATGCATTGATGGTGGGAGGATTATTGTAATAAATGATAAATGAATAATGACGAATGTAATGGGATGCCAGTCAATCTGCCTTTGTCCAATCATTCATACCATTATAGTAATGTGCGAACATTGGCTCTCTCATCCGTCGACCACGGTAGCGTGCAGCCGGACAATGCCCAACGCCTTACACTAACGAGTCCGCAAATGTAATGTATGTGATGAATGCTATAAAGGCTACCAGCCACTGGTGGTCAGGTCTGACAAGCTTCTTCATAAATATTAATGACGGCACGTTCTACTTCTTTCTGCATCAGGATGCATTGTCTAATTCTCAGCGTGCTTGCTATAATTCTCGGAAAACAATTGCTAAATTAAAATAAATTATTTAACAAACCTTTCAGATTATATTATTCTCGATGCCAAAGTTAAGAGAAGAATCCCAAAATAAAAAGACATTATGAAAGAAAAACATTATATTATAATTATAATATTATAGTTTATAATTTAAAAAATAAAAACATTAAAAGGTTAGAAGGGAACGCTTTCAGAGAATTAATCAAGATACGGACGCGTAACAATACTGACAATAGCACAAAAATGCATTTAAATATTTTCATTTCCACCCTCCTTATTTCAAAACTCATCAGAATGTTCACACGAAATTTTATCCTTAATGAGGCAACATTTTGTGCACGAGTTGCACTTAATGTCAATTCTAATGATGGATAAACATTTTCTAAGCTAAATCACTAAAAAGTAAGTGAAGCAGAGGACATCCTGGCCGACTTTCACTGTCCTGAATTGTCACACAACTTCGGTGAATGTACAAAGAATTACGCGGTGAATATTAATTGCAAGTATTACCAACAACATATTACACATTACATATTACCAATTACACATGACAAATTTAATTTGTAATTCTTTTAGAATCGTCTCCAGCGACACACCGCCTTGAGTCGTACATTTAACCCGAATATCCCCTGTCGAGATTATTCATGGTATTTATTCATTGTTTGCCAAAGGTTATACTACAGGCTGGGGAATTTAGAATTTACCAACTAGATTACCTGAAAAGGTAATGAAAAGATATAAATGAATGAATTAATATAATGAAATGATATGAATGAATATTCAATGTAAAGAAAGAATTATTAATACCAATAATGCACAGTTACTGCTTCAGTCAGAATCGCGAAATAGTCGGTTATTTCATTATTCAAAATGGGTGGGTCAAATCCCATATACGGATAAACTTCAGTTAAAGAAGTTTTACTGGGTCTGTTGTAAATTTCTATTTACTCGATATCACCTATAGCGTAATCTCACTGCACACGTGAGATGAAGCTTCGCTACGCACTTCGGACACAGAATCATGAGGCTGTGGCTTTTGGGCTTCACAATGTACTACATTAAATAACATTCAGTCTGGGCAACGCACAATTTCCAATGTATTTTTAGACCAATATACGTCTTGCGCACACATAAGACAACTCACACTGCAACAATTATCTCATTTTAGCCTGTGGCTAAAACTATCTCGAAGTCCGAGACAATCCGTTTTTCGTCATTTGTACAGCTTTGTATAAAGACGGCTTCACACATTCGGCATTCGTCGAGCAGCGAGCTAGTGTTCGCCCAATCCCGAGCAGCTGACGTGTTCGGCGAATGTTCGCTCACTTTGTTGTGACCAAAAGACCGACACGCGAACTCCGAATAATCGTCACTCGGCAAATAGCAAGCAACTCATCCACACTACTCGGGATTCGGCGACCGGTTGCCCACTGTTCGCCGAATGTGTGGCGCCGCCTTAAGACTAACTAGTTAAAGAACGTACCAGAACCTAACATGAGCCAAATTTCAAACTTCAGTCGTAACATATACATTTAAAAATCAAAGTGAATATTATTCACTACCGTTTTAGAGATATTGAGTACTTAGTCGACAAAACGAAATAAGCAAAAAGCAAGCGATGAAACCACGCAGACGTGCTACTGTCATATTAGCTGACAACGGTCAACTTCTCGAACCTTATTCTTCTATTTCTGCAAGGAACAGTCAAAACGAACCTCGCGCGCTGAGTCTCTTTATGCACACTCGACCGTTAGTGGCGACCACATTCCGGCCCCTAGTCGCGGCCACAGGCTGCAGGCGCCGTTTTCCGTGAGTTTTAAATCAGTGCTCGGCGGCCCGGCCACTGCTCTCGCCGCGCGCCGTCACAGGATGCACGAGTGGACGGCGCTCGCTACTTGTGCCTCAGCACACTGAACGCACTGGCGGATCCAGGGAAGGGGCATCGGCCCCCCCCCCCGACTACCCCCCCCCCAAAGGCCTAGAGTTTTCGTTTACCTTCCTTTATTTGGCAGTAATTATGTTCGAATTATGTAATTATTTAAACAATAATATTGTACAATATTATGTATACAGTACATAAATAATATACAATGTAATCACAAATATGTTTATTATTTAACAATAATCTACAATACCCCGCCTCCTCAAATGATCGGCTGAATCCGCCCCTGACTGAACGAGTCTGTATCACCCACTCATTGGACACGAGTGTCATGGAGACTTTTGAAACGGCGTGTGCCTCCATTATGAAGTGTGGGAGGGGGGGCAAAGTCCATTTTGAAAGGGTTCCCAAGGTCTTACGTAATAAAGCTTTTTTTAGGTATTTTATCCAGTCGACAGCCGGTTAACCTTTACGTCCCAATGGGACGCATATTCGACCAAACACTAGACACTAACACACTTGAGAGTTCCTCTGATATGTGGTCAGCAGAACGCGAGAAACACATTCATTCGAGACATACGCGACAACACATACATGACAGACAAATGACAAACAACCATGCCAAGGGTCTCGAACCCGCGACCCTTCGGATCGAAGCACTGAGTCGATACACACTATTAGCCACCACGGCCATCCAGGTCGGCAATAAAGTTTTTTATTTCCTTAAAATACGTTCAATCCCTAATTTTCCCCTATTTTACCCTGGTAATTTGATTAAAAAAGTGGTGTACGATATTTGGTGAAGAGGCTCTCCAAACCATGAGGCAACCATATCAATGATTTACCATAAAATCAATTGTATTTATTAATTGAATCATTAACGATATCTTCACTTCATTCCCTTTGTTCGTTATATTACTTACCAATAAATATTTCACATGAAACGAAAAAAATCTCATTGGAAAATGGAGGTCGAGAAATATTGTTGCCCCTCTTGGTTTAAGTTGCGAGACCATATGGATACAAGTTCTTATTGGCGACATTTTTAACGACGATTGATTTATTTGCGATCTACTCTTTTGACTTTTTCGTACTACTATCACCAGAGCAAGTGCATTTAGAGTCTGCACATTTCAATGTAAAACTAGTGGTGCTCCAAAAGCATACACGTTCTCCATTATTTCTAACTGATGCGTTACATTATACTACAACATAAGGTGTTTTCAACCAGCAAAAAGGTTGTTTTTTTTCGCTGCGAGATCCAAACTCATATCCTCATAGTTAACTCGCTGTCACTCATACCCCTACGCCATAGAAACGCCGCATGGGACCAACACGGGCCGACTCTTAAAAATGTAAATATGGCTTCATGTAAAGTTCCCTCAAAAATCAAAATATCAGTTTGAAACTCCCAAAGTCACGAGTTCGTTCAGATCGATCGGGAGAATATCAATATTGGAGAAAATCGGCTTAGGTATCAAGGATCCACAAATCATGGATTGTGGCAAGACGTGTTAGAGGAAGTAATTTACTGCATATAGCAACTGGATTTATTCACTTTTCCGTTCCCAGGACCCGGAAATTATAGTTATTCCGTCGAAAATTCGCCGTTTTCCGGCGCACTATGACATACCTTTCTCTTCTTACGAAGAAGGACGAGAAAGTAAAACCTAAACGCACATAATGAAGTTCGCATCAGACTGACGACAGAGCGAAACAACTGGCGACGACTCGTAGGCGAGACGACCGACTACGGCGGCGGCCACAAGACTCGCGTCAATACTTGGTTGTTTCTAACGTGACGGCTGGGGGTAGTCTCTCCGAGACGGAATTCGGCACGACTTTTTGAGTCATTCTCAGTCCCGCCGCAAGATGTCGCATGATCGGGACCACATCAAGCAGTGCTGCAGATCAAGCGTCACTAGCGGCAGGACTGAGAATAACTCAAAATCTCGTGCCGAATTCGATCTTGGAGACACTACCCTCAGCCGCCACGTTAGAAAACCCCAAGCATAGTCGGCGGAGGGCGAGCGTCGTCCGTCGTCCCCGAGGCGGGACGAATACGGCCGGCGCGCGCCGGGCACGCTCGGACCCCATTAAGCGCGCGACTTAATTAAAAAAGGCCGCCTACCTCATTGCCAGCAGAGTGCTTCGCGACAGGAAACCAATATTTCCTCTTTACTATTACGACCGTGGCCGGCCGCAGCGGCCGGGCCGGGCAACGCTTTACGGCCGCAACGCGACACTGTGTCTATAAACGTCAACCAAGAAATGACCTGCCGTCCCCACTCCTCCCCCCAGGCGACCGCGGGCAAAGGACGCTGCACGGGTTGCCCAGCAGGCGCTGGCCAAGTCAGGGGCGAATTGTTTGGTTTGCTAACTTTGATGAACAACTATTAACAAGACAACTCTCGCGCAACTATTTAACTTAACTAATTGAAACACCTTACCGAAATGAAAACCCTTACCGATAGGAAACAACTTGTCGAAATGAAACAACTTGTCGAAATGAAACAACTTGTCGAAATGAAACAACTTGTCGAAATGAAACAACTTGTCGAAATGAAACAACTTGTCGAAATGAAACAACTAACCAAAATGAAACAACTTATCGAAATAAAACAACTTATCGAAATGAAACAACTTATCGAAATGAAACAACTTATCGAAATGAAACAACTTATGGAAATGAAACAACTTATCGAAATGAAACAACTTATCGAAATGAAACAACTTATCGAAATGAAACAACTTATCGAAATGAAACAACTTATCGAAATGAAAGAATTTACCGAAATGAAAGAATTTTTCGAAATGAAACTACTTACAGAAATGAAACAATTTAACGAAATGAAACAACTTCAACACTCACACTACTGACGGAAAATAATCCAAGATGGGCCGAATGTGTCCTTATTGCATCCCGAGTTCAACTTTTCCCAAGCTTTTTACCTACATACATCCCCAAAAAGGCAAAGGCTGATTCCATCTCGATGTGTTTTCCACGCGAGCACAAGGAGGAGCTCGGTGGAATGGTATCAATGGTTCCCGATTGTCTTGATTTCATATTTGAAGAATACTCAAGAGAAAAAATTGTTCTTTTAACGCTATTTTGTATTACTTTTGTATTATAATAGACTGATAGAGTAAATAAAATTTGTTCCTTTGGAACTCAACTGTATTGAATGTTCTTAATTTATTGAAACTTATTTCTATGTATACCGTGGGCTGCTCAAATTAGGGGAGAAAAGGTCTTCCTTTAAAATGCAGGATAAGTGTCAATCTATAAAAGTGTGCAACCACTGAGTTTCCCCAAAAATCTAAAAATATTTATTTATTTTACGTCAAAAAACAGTTCAAACTGCGTATGACGTGCTATGGGGAAAAGTGAATTGTGTGCACATTTTCAAAATTCTGTGATCCCTACACTAAGTCATATACTACTTAAATTAAATTTAAAAAAAGCACTCCCATGTAATAAAATATATTTTCAAGGATAACTAAGCAATACATTTTGGCTCTTATCCATGTTGTCCTTCGGAATAATACTTCCTGCCGCGACAACATGGAAACATTAATTTGAATAATTGTATTTCCCACTGAATTCTAGAAGACGTGCACAGAAAATGAAGTTACATTTATGTCCAGAAGCAAAACAAGGGGCCATCTCAGCATTTGCTCAATGGATCAGGGAAACTGGACGAAAAACCTGATCGAGATGGGGGTCATTGACCCGGAGGCTGTAGTACAATAGTTGTTACAGGTTGTTTATACACATTTATACAGTCCAAATGGTAAATAATGCATTATGTATCATTGTTAAAATTAATGTTACTTTTCTTGTGATGCTCAGTATAGTCTCTAATTGTATAGAAACAGTTATGCAGCAGAAACGATTTCACTTGGGATTTAAACTTTTCTATCGAATTTAATCGTTTAATGTCATCTGGCAAAGTGTTGTAAAATAATGTACATGTATTGTATGTGAATTTTTTGTATTGAGCTGTTGATACTGTCACCTGATGAATATGATTTCTACGTCGAGTGTTATAGTAATAGACATCGGCATTTTCTAAAAATATATTCCCGCCCTTAAGCAAGTCATTTTTGACAAAAACCACTGATTCGTAAATAAACAGACAAGGTAATGGTAAAATTCCTAGATTAATGAAGAGAGGCTTACATGAATCACGTGGGTGGGATTTGGTTATTATTCGTACAATTCGTTTTTGTAATCTAAAAGTCTGGGAGCTATAAGATGTATTTCCCCAGAATATTATGCCATATCTCAGGCGGGAGTGAACATTCGCGAAATATACACAACGAGCAGTATGAAGACTGACTGAATTTGCAAGAATTCTGAACGCGTAGCATAATGAACTTAATTTTGTGTTCAATTCATTTAAATGGACATTCCATTTAAGGTTTGACTGAATTGAGAGACCTAAAAATGTTGTTGCCTTAACATCAGTCAATGGTACACCGTTCATTTTCAAGATGACAGCAGTATTGAGTTAAAATTATTAACCAATTAATTCTTGGGACCCATTGTACTGAGGCTTCATAAGCGAGAAGTAACCATGTTTAAAACACATTATTCGTTAAGCGAATATAGAGAACATAGTATTGGGTTTAATGAAAAGTTTTCTTCTATTTTTTTCTTCTTCCCATCTTATCCTTTTCCCCCTCCTTCTATTTATTTTTCTATTCTTCTTTTTTTTCTCTTTGTTCTCGTCAGTGTTCCTGTTGTAAAGACGTGACATGACAATTACATCGGTCACTGAAACACGAAAGAATGTAAGTCACAATTGTTTTGCAGGTTGTTTAATACAACAAGTAACAGGTATATAAATTGATAGATAGATTCCCAGGTAGTTAAATAATTGACAAAATAATTTGATGTGCTACGGTAATATTATTAGCTGATGATAAATATTTATTTGATTTACTTCTTTACTCGATAATAATCGAGTAAAAAATTGTAAAGTAAGGTAAATTTCAAACAAGTCATTTTTCGAAATGATTCTTTATATGAACTGTACTTCCCCAGTCTGGAAGGAACGCAATATAACAATAGACTTTAGGAGACATTTATCGTAATTCGCTTGAGTTACTGATGCTTCATACAAATCACGATTGAACAATTAAAGATTGGCAGAATAATTAAAGATTGGAACAGTTAACCCGCAGCAATTTTCAAAGCTTTTCCTCTAAGTCTCTGAAGTTTTAGAAATAAGTTAGAACAATATGAGAGTAATAGATATTAAATGAGTAAGTGCTGTGAAGTGCGGTGAAGTGCTGGTCAGTGTAATTCAAAGCAAAAACAGTATAGTGTAGTGTAGTGTAGTGTAGTGCAGTGCAGTGCAGTGCAGTGCAGTGCAGTTCAGTTAAGTGTAGTGAACGCGATCAATGAATTACAAAAAAAACTTAGCCAAACTTACGTAGCTTATATTAAATTTTAGCATAACCAACATATAATTATTGGATATCATGACAGAGTTGAAATATTTGTTATAATACTTAATATTAGTGATAGTATGATTATTGCATGTTCGGCTTGTACTGTACTCCTTTATTATTATTATTATTATTATTATTATTATTATTATTATTATTATTATTATTATTATTAAAAACACATGATTTATCCATGCGGTAACACATTGGCATCGGAAACAGCCACTCCAATTTAGCGATTTTGGACATATACGCCAACGTTTCTAATTTCATAATGGTCGATTTACTGGCTACCCACATTTTTCGGTATTTTTTCTCTGCCATTCTTCTCTGCTGACCAGCAATACGCACGTCAGAAGATGAATTACTAGCTTCTTCTTGGTTGAAATTCTTCCCCGTAAGTTGTTCTTTCCGTATTCATCTCTCGAATTGGCATAACCTAAATTGAATCAGAAATGATAATAGGTGGACATATTTTATTTTCAATTAAGTTTTTCTAAAGTTAATTTAAATATTTGTTAATTCTGTCTTATTCGATGATTAAGTACAGGAAAAAATTTTTGATGAATATTTGATGTAAGTAAACGAACTGATCATTTAAAAGGATAATGAAGGTTCTATAATACGTGGTGCTTGAGGCAAATATCAATGTCAGCGTCATATACTTGTAAAATTGCTTTTGAGTAGTAGAGTGAGTGAGTGATGACCATTGTAGCTCCCATATCCGTTTTTTATTTCTTCTCTTAGCTATAAAAGTCATAGTAAATAAGCAAAATAATTTTTCATTCGTTCTTTCCGTGGTTCATCGCAATATCTCTCACTAAAGGGTATATTGGAAAAAATGTAAGCACAATATATGGCGGAACTGCTGTCAGTTTCAAACACATTAGTCTTCTAGGTCGCAAAGGAAGAAAAGAGACTAAGATAAATGTCAAGCGAAAAAACGAATGAAAATATTAAAATAAAGGAAAATGTGTTGGATGCAGAAAGTAAGAACGAGATGGAAACAAAAGAGGAAATTTTAAAACCAAGGTTACTCGGCAAATCCTACATCATCCTGAATGTAAAATATGGAGTTTCTAGATTCAGAAGTTTTACCGCTTATTTTGAATTGTTTTTATTTTTAGATGGCATCAGTAGATGTGAATCGAACTGGGAACGTTGGCATTAAACAGTATGTTGAGAAGGACTCAGATTTAGTTAAAGGCGATATTTTGATGTCCCAGACGTAATGATACGTCAATCTTAACTAACTTAGCATTCCAACACAAGTAGAAACCATCAAATCTTGTGGTATATTGCCAAACATCTTCTAGTCTTGTTCACGAATAACTGATGAAGACCAGCGGCATGCGATAAACATTTACTTCCAATCACAAGACTTTTTATGTCTACTCTTTTACTTTAGGAAGCTAATAAGTTCTAAAAATCAATATCGAAAGAAGAAGTAACAGAAAATAAAGAAAGAAGGAAGGAAAGAAAGAAAAGAACGTAAACGTAAACCGTATGAACAAAGAAATATAAGAACGATTGGAAAGGAGGAAATAGCATTAAAATGGGAGAAGGAAGAAAGCGAGAAATGGGATTAGTTTATGACCGTGGCGGTGCAGCGAGGCGTAGAGGCGGCCGTACCTATAAACGTCAGCCCGAGCACCAATTTCTCGCCTCACCTCGACCCGTCCCGTCCCGTCCATATTTCGCCACAAACGTCTCTAGGCAGATCCCGTGGGTAGCTGAATACGATGCCCCGGTTCAGGAACTCTGGAATTTGGAAACGGACACGTAACTTACGAGTCGTCAAGATATCTCGTTCCAGACACTTCATTTGGACCTGCCCACTTTCTTACTTTCTAAATGTGGTAACTAGTGGATAAACTAGACGATCACTTATAAATAAGGAAGAAAAGTGTTGGTTTTTTTCTCGAAAAGAATGTAATACATTGAACGACAGGAATGCCATAGCTGATGCTTGACTGTTCCATACGGGATTTTTGGGATAAAATGTGAACTAAGAGTTGATGCATAAGTTTCTTTGCTGTTCATTACAGTGTTAACGATGCCCGACGATAGAAAAGATGAAAAGGAAATAACACGAAAAAGAACACTGGGGTACTCACCTTTAATCTGTAGCCTCACGGGCTCTAGCAGATGTCATGAAACATTGTTAAGGAGGGCTAGCTGTGGAGAGGAGAAGGGCACCTACAATCGCCGTTCTTATGTTTCACCGCTCTGGAAGTAGATACCAAAATAAATTATCTTCAACTTAAAAGTTTTGTTTTGATTATAATAAATATCGACAATAATACGTGTTTTTCTGATTGATAAAATTTGGTTACGCCGATCCGGTGGCCGAGATCGCTAAGGCAATAGTGTCGTAGTGATCTCGGACCGAAGGGTCGCGAGTTTGAGTCACGCCTCGGGCATGGTTGTATTTGTGTTCGTCCTTTCACCCCTTATCATCACCATATCGTCTCATATTCACAGTAACCATAACGTTAAATCCAATAGTGGTCGCTAGTGACCTAGATGTTGATGCCATAAATAAATTTAAAAAAAAGATGTTTACAACCACCACCTGATCAAGTCTAGACGACACAATCATGTACAATTGAATGGTCTACATTGCCTTCCATCCAAGCATCAAATAAAGCATGCGATATTTCAGAAGCACTACACAGTAAACAGATAATAGCGCCAAAAGGGGACGAAAACAGAAATCGGAAGAGATGCAAAACGAGGGGAAAACGGAGACGATAAACAGATGAACCAGAAAAGGAATAAAATCGAAGGAAGAGAAAAGCAGTAAGGGCCTGACCTCTTCGCAACCCAATCCCACATCCATAAACATCAGCGCGAGGCCAGCCTCCGCCCGGGGCGCGGCGTCGCTCAACTGTCCATATTTCGCCGGGGCAGTCGCGCGCGGATTCTTTACGAGACGCCAGAGAGCGCTGCGCGGGGCATTCCGCCCTCGCCCCGCCCCTCCCCGCAGCGCAGTGGGCCGCAAGGGCCATCCAAGCGGGCCTAGCCGCGCTGCAACACCCTTACGAAATGATAACAGAACTTAGTACGAGTCTATCAACTAAGGAAACGAACAATTGAGTAATGTAATTGGTTGCTATAAAGGTAGGAATGTTTTGAGAGTGGCTGGCTGGAGTTCGAAAGAGATGGCTGCAAAACGATTATGTCGTAATATTTAAAGTAAAACTCTAGTATATAATATATATATATATATATATATATATATATATATATATATATATATATATATATATATATATATAAAAGTATTGAAACGCACCGCGTTTCTGAACATAGACGCGGGTGCCAACATGGTTTAAACAGCGCGGTAGAGACAGCCGTTCCGGGCGGACTCGGCCGAGCAAGAGAGTGTCCCGCGGCAAGCGAGACGAAACGAACGCGAAGTACGAGACTTCGACAGTTGAGGAGAGGATCGTGGGAACGACGGCAGTCGGAAGGTGGAGTCGAAGAGGAAGAGTTAACGGACGGTAGTGCGGAAAGCTAATGATGGCGGTGATGAAAAATAGTTGAGAGGAATCCGATGACATCGAGCAGAAATCGAAACGTAGGACAATGAGAAACAGTAAGAACTATTAATTGATCTCGAGTTAAGTGATATACAGTAAAGATTAAACGGCGTGAAGCGAGGAAAGTGATGAGTGTATAGACACGTGTACGACAAAGGCAGCATGAGTGAAACGAACATAGCGATACAGCATCGGCGGGCTT